>JAULKK010300464.1:0-12610 GCA_032355705.1 Rubia peregrina
ATAAAGAGATCTCAAGACAAGGGCTTGGAAGCCTAATCAATTGCTCCTAAGGTTATGTTTAGCTACTAGAGTACATACTAATTAACACAAGAAAATCAAACATGAATTCAAGATGAAACTAAGTTAGAAAATAGAAGAAAACCTAGGGTTTTTCGAGCAGAAATCGGGAGAGAAAAGTTGGAGAAGAAAGAGAAAGCGATGAGTATTTATAGTACAAAAATCCAAAAAGTAAGTCTGGGCAGATGGTCATCGTGACTCGCGACGACCAAAGTATTCTTCCCTCAAGTGACTTATTCTCTTTGGTCTTCATGTAGTCTTCTCTTCCTTTCTTCAGGTCTTCAAACGTCTTCATGGTCTTCACAATGGAGTCTTCAAGGTCTTCAAATCTTCAACAATTACCTCGTCTCACGGAATTCATATTACAAGTGATAAAAGTGATAAAATTGCTCCTAACTCTAGTAATAGGATTTCAAGGTAAAAAAGAATATCTAAAGCACAAAAGTCTACCAAAATGAGTATAAAAGATCCCCAAAACAATGGTATAATATGGACACATAAATGATCTTACAGACAAATTATTCTATCGAATTCATATTATCAAGGTTGAGTGTCACCACTTGGAAGTTAGATATAATGATTGAAGAAACTGATATACGTAGGAGCGAGAGTATAGTGTTCATTTTTTTTACTAAGTATGGAGATATGGAAAGGCGAATATAACACTCTGGAAATTCATTGTATCCAATTGGAAGAAATATTTGTAACCTTGAGGCATCTCTTAAGGCACCGCATAATTTAAACGCGAGTCTTAGTGGAGATATTTTTTAGGCTTTTGGGTCGAGACGAGGATAGTCTAACGTAGTGTTGAAACTTATTGTTGTTTGGAGAAACTAGTAAGTAACTTCAACAAAGTCTAGAAACTTACTCATACTCTGTATATTTGATGTGCATTCAACTTGGTCATACAGAGTCTAGGCATATTATTGACCGCAAGTCGTAGTACATGAAGCATATGAGGCAGTTGGAGGCTATTGGTGATACACGCAATGAGGTGTATCTATACACGTGTTGGAAGGCTTCGTTAATATTGTTTTCTTATCTATGTGGTTCTTGAGGGGCAAGTACGTCAGGCAATCATCATGGTTGATTGGCTGGCTTAATAGTATGATCTTTAGCATACTAATGGTTAATGTAATAGGTTTTATTTTCAAGATTATATTCCTTTCTTTATTGGTTGAGAAAATCCTCCTTTGTTAGGGAATGCATTAGTGGTTTAGGGGAAAAATATCGGATCATGTTTAAAAAGTTTACGTATTGTTAAATTTTTTTGTGATATTTCTTTGATTTTAAGTTTGTATGGTTTTATAATGTATATAGTAGTTGTGTTTGTAGGATATGTAATTACTTAAGGTGATGAGTGATGAGTGATGAGTGATGAGTGATGGTATATGTGAGATTTTAGGTCTATGAGCATGGATAAAGTTTAGGTGAACAAGTTGACGTAAAGGTAAACCATAAGGGATATACGACCGATTCTTAGATGTTGTTTGTCCTCTTGCTGAAAGGAAGTACTATTGTGTGTAAATTGTTTGTTATGTGAGAACGTGGGTATACTTGAATAGGTTGTGATGTGGTTATTAACTGGATCTTTCTACGTCCTAGCTATGGATTTCAAATGTTGAAGCAAAGACGTAGGATTATTTTTCACATGTGTCGTTCAACATCTCATTTTCCTTTCATATTCAAAGCGGTGATTGATTTTCCTACTTTTTTCGTGATGTGGTTTTTCCCCCCAAACTATGCAAAGGCATAGGTGATTTTCCTACTAGTGTCACATGAATAAGGAGTGATATCAGGGAAGCAAAATTGTGGGTGTGACTGTGTTTTTGGTGAGCATGGTGAACCCTATAGGTTTCTTTCAGTGCTAGTTATGTGGGTGGTCTTGAGTTGAAACATTAATATAAACGATTATGGTTAGGAATTTCTACACTATGATTGAGGGTTGTGTATGTTATTATTGGTGTGTTTATTGTGTTTTATATAGTTTGTGACTGTTTGGAAGATTATTAGAAGAGTTTTTGTAGAGTATGTAATTATGATAAATGTATATGTTGTGTTTGTTTGGGGAAAATGCGTATAAGTATGTGAGTTACTTTATGGGCTTGACACGGATTTCCATCTATCCTAGGTAGTGGGCCTATAAGTGAATAAGTATTCCACGTATGCGTAAGTTTTTCGATTTCTGCCTTGAAGAATGCAGAGTATATCGGTATTCCATTTTCCAATTCTTTTAATAATATTGGTTGGCCAGATATCTAAGAACACGAAAGGACACATCCTTTTCAATGGAGTTATGGATGACTGTTTATTTTACCTAGGCACTCTGGACGCCCGTAAAATACAATCTATAAATAGTGTTTCAGTCATGTTCAGTCTATATGTTTAATCTATGGTTTTTAAAGGATATGAGAAACCCAAGAAGAAAACTTTTGATCCCTGAGTTTGTTATGAATATTCATAGGAAAATAAATCATTCGTTAGGAAATATTGAATACCTCACTGATTCTGTATGACAAGGTCATGCCATTAATTAACGTGATTTCTTGTTAATCTCGGAAGTCTTTGCACCATACACATAAGTTTCCTACTTATTGTCAGAGCCGAGGTGTAATTGCTTGTTGCTGAATCAAATCTCATCAGATAATTCAAGGCAAAGTGGCTATTCAATAATGAATAATGTATTATGATAAATATTTAATTACTAAAAGATTCAAAACATGTAATGGAAGCAAGGAAAAACATATGTGAGAACATCACCTCAAGTTGGGCAAGACGTTGATTCCCGTGGGAAGATCACAAAAGGAAGATCACAAAAGGAAGAGGAGCAAAACGTCTTCCAAGAAGTCCAAAATTAAGTAAATGTGAGTGACAGGTTCGAATTTAACTTCATACCTTCTTTAATTCATTCCATCCATAACTTGGGATAGCGTTCCTAGTTCGGAACAAGTATCGGACCATCTTTTCGCAGGTGTGAAATTATGTAATATGTATATAATTAGCCTATTACTAATTAAAAACAATGTAAATGATGCATATAATCCCCTCTAAATCTAATCTATTAAACACATAATATTATTATAATGGATAGCAAAAAAAAACCCACGGAAACAAATTCTTAAACAAGTCATTGTACTAAAAGAAGACACCCTAAGAACAACAATCTTCACACGTAAGAAGATCTCTTCATGTGGGATCAACTATGTGTGCTCTCTCTAAACCATGATCCATACGTTCCGTTCTCATTATTTAGTGTCTGAGCTGGGAATCTTGTTGAACATTCGCCTGTAGCAAGATTTAAATGCTTTAATGAAATAACTCTCATTTTCATCTAACAAATTACAAGACAACACATCACATTCTATACATGCTCGTTTTCATGGACTTATTGTATAAATATAATCGGCTAGATAGTCTTACCTTTTTTTGTTAGTGTTATGTGTGCCCACTTATGATCCAGCAATATACAATTTTTTCTTCCGAAGTAGCTCGGGTCATAAAAATTGCAATGCTTCTTCTCATCTTGCAATGTCAACCCCCCAATCGACTACAGTATTCTCATAATCAAATTGCCGTTAGGCAGGCTCTTCATCACCTTCTTAGATGTTCTTAATTTTAATATGCTCCATATTAAAATATAAAATCAAAAGGGTAGAGTATGTAGGGTACGTGAAATGGTTAGCTAAAGGGAGGATACTCTTAGATATAATTTTGTAGACTATGTGATGGTCAATTGTTTGGTTAGTTACATTGAATGTCTGCGGCTTACCTAGTTTGACCGGTGCACATTCAAAGTATAAACAGTACAAGTAACAAGATCAAGTCTCGCGAAATCAACATGATCTATCCATTTTTCCCTATGGTATATGTTGTTCAAACCACCATCAACCTTAGCCAGAAAAACATCATCTTTACTTTTTTTAATGGAAACCTTATACTTAGAGGGATATTGCCTCCACCCCCTCCCGGTAGAAAAAACACCCCCATTAGTATCAAGTAAAATTGGTAAGACTCGTTAAAGTACAACGGCTCGTTTCAACTAGAAACTCTAGGATATGTTGATTCCCAACCATAAGTATAAGATCGACCAATCCAATAACGTGGTAGAAATTGAAAAGAACTAAATAATAATCAAGAAATTTACCGCTAGCATATAATGTATTGTACCTGAGTTGAGATTCTAGAGATACGAATCTTGACGGATTGATTTTTAGGTTATCTCCATTTTTGTGGATGACCGATTCGGATTAATGAACACATTTTGAGGCGGCGGGATTTGATGAAGACATGTTCCTTGTTAATCTCTGGCCAAAAAAAATGTTTTGGATTTGGGAAGGGTTACGACTAATGGCTACGCATTTAGATTATAAGAGGTATCCCCTATTTTTAGGATTTTATACGCTGCCAACTTTTGAAATTGAAACACATTTGGCTCGGAAGTGGATCTACCAAGACAAGGTTATGATTTTGGAACTTTAAAAATCCAAAAAATGGATGTTATTTTTTTTTGTCTAGAAGAGGCCTATAAATGGTACCCGGAGAAGGAACCTTTAGGGGTTTCTCAGGTAAAATGCTTATGATATCGAAAGTTCTTCATACCTAAAAGTTCAAAAGTAGGAACATCTTCGTATCTTTGTGTCAACCATCTAGAAGTTCCTATACAGAAATACTTTGGATGTTCTTTTATGTCACATGTTCATGACAAATTGAATCCAATTTAAATCCAAAGTGAAATAAATTAGAGAAACATGTATTCCACATAAAAGTAACTCACATTTCAAACCATAATCCACAAATCAAAAGGCTATATTAAGCAAAACGATAATACTGTGACAACAAATTACATAAGAATAAGTTTTATATGTCTTCTAACATCCTCTAAATGTTTGAACATGCCCCCACTTCGGAAACACTACCAACTTTTATCTAATTTTTGAGATTTGCAATAGGCAACCATCCAAATTTTCTCCAAGCAACCTTTTTGGCAACATTAGGACTTTTCATGTACAAAAAGACCAATTAAGGATCACGTTCGTTTTTTATGTAACGATAGTTACATAGGCTTGGAGAATCTAATAAAAATCTCCCCCATGCATATGGGTTCCTTTTTTTTTTAAAAAAAAGAACATGCCCCACTTCTTCTTTGCCTTCGGAGCCTCCATCTTTGGATTCCTTCTTCAAACCTTAAAAATCTCTCTCCATCACTTAGCTCCACTGGAAATTCATAAACCTCTTTGACCCATGCTTTTTGTGCTTCTGCAAACCTAGCGTCTTTGCTAGCGTGAGTAAGGTTATCTTTGAGGAACCCCATGTATCTTTTGGTAGTCTTCATCCATCCACTCTTTGATCCTATATAGGAAAATTTAATACTATTTTTACGATTATTAAATTATATCCAATGATGAATCATATATTATGAAAAATATTGAATGACTCATGGATTCAGTATGATGAGGAAATCTCCTTTAATTCACGTGCTCTCCTGTTACTATTGGCACTTTTTACACCATCAATATGATTTTTCCATTTATTATCAGCGCCAAGGTATAATTGGTTTTTGTGAAACCAAGTCTCATTAGAGAACTCAAGGCAAAGTGGCATGTCAATGAAGGAGACACACTATTTCTAAAATATAGTCGTGATCAAGCCTCCATAAGGGAGATCCATTTTCTTAGTACCTACGACATTTACTATGCACGAGATGGTCGTGTATCCTGGATTAATTGGGACTTGTCTATGATATACCCCAATTGGGAGTGTTTAAAAAGCATCAATTTCCAATGGTAGGCTAGAAATAATGGGCCCTCGATAGTAAAACATTCATGCATATCAACTCATAAACAAGTCTTTGCTCCACTCTCAAAACACCAATATCATGACTCTCGGCTGGGTTCGCACCCTCCTCCCTATGGAAATACTTCTTAGCCATTTCTAGAATTCACCGAGACGTTGATTCTATTATTTTGGGCCAATTTTGTGGATGATAAATTTGTATAGGGCAATCACGATTAACATACCTAAGGTGTTTTGGTTTGGTGTATGGACAATCTACATAGCATTAACTGTGTATTTAGTCACGGGAATAACCAACCCATTGACCACAGTTTCATTAAATTTTTTTTTGTATTTTGTCAGGTTTTCATAAACTTGTATCACCTTGTCGGAATGGACGGGTGTGTCGAGAGTCATCAATTGACCCAAATATTGTCGACAAAAATAATCTAAGATGTAATTAAGACACAAATCCATACATGAGAACTTTTTCAAACATTTGAACTAGTGCATTTGTGCCTAATAGAGTTAATTTAACTTTTCTCGACGATGTTGTTGAAGAATTTTACAAACGGGTGTTGTTGAACGAAAGTGTTACCCCTGCTGCTAGAAAATCCATTTCCTGATCTAACCCCTCGAGTACTAACCAACGTCAAATGTTTCCTAAAATGTAGTTGAAAAAAAATTCCAGGCTCAGTAGTGGAAGAAAATAGGTTTTTCCTAAGGGATTCAAAGGGTTGTGAACTCAAAACTCGTCTTGGCCTTTTTTAAAATCTAGAAACTGTTCACTTTCAAAATCAAAAGTATTTCAGTTCTTAATGATGTGGCTTACTAAGTAATTCCGAGTTTTGAAATTCATCCAATCCTAGTTCCAAATTTGGAACTACTTCCCACATCTACTATATGCGAATGCATTAAAGGTAGTTCGAATCACGCATTAAACCACTATTTGCTCTTCCCCGTAATATTTTACCCTCCAAATCTCACCCAAACCATTTCCTCCCTTCCAACAACAAAATTACTTTCATAATTCACACTTAGAGTTATTGAATCGTCAATCCTCCAATTTGAAAATTTCATCTCCAAATCATCAAGAATGTCCACCTTCAAAGAGGATCCCTAGAGTTTTCATTAATGTCTTAAACTCCTAATTAAGTTAAAGAGGTAAATCCAACCCCTATACTTGTATATGAAATGGTTTGTCTTCGTTAGCATTTTTTGGAGAAGGAATCTCAAACCCTAGTTCGGATATTTGTTGGTAGTGAATTTTTATAAGTTTTAAAATTTGGAGAGAGATGTTGATGTGGATTTTACATATTTCCACTTCATCGGGGTTTGTGTTATTGATGGTCTTCAGTACACATGTTTTGATGTCGTGACATTGTTACATATAAATATATGTAATGGTGTAATCCTAAACATCTTATATATAGAACTAATTTATTTAATTTGACTATGTAATGTGATCATGGATATAGGAATGTCAAATAAAAAATACTCGCGATTCTATGGACGCATCTCACAATGTCGTGGATGAGACATTGGTGGATGAGGGTGATGAAGAGGAAGGGTCTGGAGAGGTGGGAATTGCAAAGACACGGTGTAGGGTATTACAAAGGAGAATGAGTAAGAAGGAACTAACATTTTTAATCAGGTGTCACTTGTCAAAAGAACGAGCTAAATGATCGAGTTAGTTTGGATGGTGGGTAGAACAAGGGTTGGCATCCAATACCGCAATCAGCTTGAAGCCCCTAAAGAGTACAAGGACACTCTATGGACAATGTGCAAGGTACCATCTTGGAGATAGATAATGGTCCGGAGATTTTATATTTTCCAATAAGAAAGGAAATTTTGTATGGTTAACATGCACACACATTCAACTAGAGAGTTGGGAGATCCACAAGAGAAGAGGTTTAGAGAACAAGGAAAACGTAAGTTCATTATTCCATTCTTTACCATTATTTTAATTTGTCATCATTATGTCATATTGTTTCCCTCCTCAAGCAGGGTACAAGAGAACAGAAAAAGAGAATTGCGGCCTTGAACATAATTCTGCATCAAAAGATCTGTAGGGCTATGGAATGGGGGGTTTGACCACAAGTTAGTTGTCGCTAACTAACACACCTATCAAAGATGATAGAAAGTAAAATCCAATAGTAACTGTGGTTGTGTGTATTGATATATATATAGTGAGTATGGATGATCATGGGTCTAGGACCCGACCCAGACCCACAAGGTCTACACCCATTGGGTCGGGTATGGGTGAAATTAATTTATACCCATCGGATCCGGGTATAGGTCTAGCTTTTTAAACACGGGTCCGGG
Organism: Rubia peregrina; assembly: GCA_032355705.1. NCBI lineage: Eukaryota > Viridiplantae > Streptophyta > Magnoliopsida > Gentianales > Rubiaceae > Rubia > Rubia peregrina. The sequence continues at coordinate 8,155 of JAULKK010300464.1, forward strand.
TCTAAAATACTAAGACCCATACCCGACCTATAGACCCATATAACCCCTAACAATATGTATAATTTTACCCTAATTACCAAATTACTTTCATATTCTCTTTGTATTTTATTTCAAATTCAAAAAATAATATGTATTTTATATTTTTATCTTGAAAATATAATTCTAATACATATTGAACTTCAATTATTTTCATTGAAGATAATATATATTTTACTCAGTGAAAAAAATAGCATATTAGACCCATTTAGGACCCGTTTTGGACCCAAGAACCGTTCAGATCTATCGGGTCTCGGTACGGGTCCAGGTCCGGGTTGGGTCTGGGTCTAACTAAATTTTCTTAGGGTCAGGTCTGAGTCCTATTAGACCCGAACCATGATCATCCCTAAGAGTGAGTAAAAAGGGTATACGAAGTAGAAACAAGGTATATAAAAAACCAATAAGAAGGGTATTCCTTTATTATCCTTATTCAAAATCAATTATATCTCTATTACCCCCCTCAAGTGAAGTGTATGACTCATCACAACGCAAAGCTTGGAACATAAGAACTTAAACTGAGAAAGATGTCAGCAAGCTGTAAGTTTGTAGAAACATGAGCAACCTTGAGCTTGCCAGAAAACACCATCCCAAGTCCAAAATGATAATTAATATCAATCTGCTTGGCTCTCTTATGCGAAACTGGATTTTGAGCCAGAAAGAGAGCACTGTTATTATCACACAGCAAAATAGGAGGTGCAAGAGTCGATACACATAAATACCAAAAAAGATTCATTAACCAAGATAATTATGCAATAGTATTGGCCATAATACAGTATTCTGATTTTGAATTAGAACGGGAACGAGAAACTGTAGGTTGTTTCTTAGCACTCAAAGATGTCAGGTTGCCACCCAGGAAAATGGCATAACTGTATGTATATCTACGAGTTTCAATGCAATGATCTTAATCAACACCAGAATGACCCACAACTAGTAAAGTAGACAAATTTGTGTAAAACTGAAAGCTATTGTGGAGAGTTCCACGCATATAGCGTAAAATTTGAGTATCAGCTTGGAAATGGTTATCAGCATGACCCTGCATGTACTAACTGACCGTGTTCACAACATAGGAAAAATTGGGCTGTGTAATCGACAGATGCTAGAGGGCACCAATCCAAGAATGATAAAGTATGGAATTTCCTAACGGCTTGTTGGAAGAGCTAACAAGCTGTGAAAAAGCCACAAAAGGAATGGTAATTTGTGTCGAATCCTGCATCACATCATACAATAAAATGTCCTTGTCATATTTGGCCTGACCAAAGAATAAGCCGTCGGAAGTACGGACAATCTCAAAACCCAAGAAATACTACAGAATGCCAAGATCGGTAATTTTGAATTCCTTATTAACCTGATCAATAAACTCTTGAAAGAGATGACCATTATTCCCAGTAAGAATAATTTCATCAACATAAACCAACAAATACAGAAAAGAGACACTCTGTGAAAAAAGATGTATCGGAGAAAGTGCATTCAAACCCCAGACCAATAAAACAATGATCTAAATGCTAAAACCAAGCGCGATGAGCTTTCTTTAACCCAATAATGGCTTTCCGTAGGCAACAAACAAAATCTGGATGCATGGGGTATTTGTATCTAGCAGACTGCTTCATATAAACTGGAGAGTCAAGACGCAATTTAAACATGCATTCTTAGCATCCAGTTGTTGTAAGAGCCATTTATGAGTAACAACCAGAGATAAAAATTTTAAGAACAGTAGAAGCCGTCACCACAGAACTAAAAGTATGAGCATAATAAAAACCAGGCAATTGCGAAAAGCTTTGAGCAACTAACCTCGCTTTATTCTTGTCATGCAAACCATCAGCCTTATACTTAAAATGAACATCCATTTTGAGCCAACAACATTTGCATTAGAAGGATGAGGAACCAAATCTCACATCTACTGATTGTGAACAACCTCCATTTTAGAATCTATAACAACAACCTATTCAGGATCCTTAACAGCTGAGCAGAGACTCTATGTCTCTGTCAAAGAAAAAAGAGCACTCAATAAAGTAGAAATATCATATTCGGAAATATCATTGTATCTGAGGGAGCCAGTACGAGAGCGAGTGGCTATAGGGTGGCGAGAAGAAGCCACATATTGGATTTGATGCTGATCCTAATGAGGACGGAGATAAGATCATGGATAGCCGACCTGAAGAGCCAGCAATTGGAGATGCTAGCGGAGCCGATAGAGACACGTTGGCTGGAGACACCGGCAAAAAGAGGCTGCATCTAGAGCAAATGCAGTTGGTGATGTGTTGGCAATACACACTGGCGGAGGTGTGTTTAGCGCATGTGGCAGTCATTGCGCCCACGGAGTGGGCTGCAGAGCTCCGGTCGGTGAATAGACACAGGAAATATCAGGCACATCTTGAGCTCTCAATATAGATTGTAAATCAAAATCATCTAAAATAACGGGTAAATCGACTAAAATAGATGGTTTAAACACCTCCGAAGGTATATATAAAGGTTCCAAAAAGGTAGAAACATCAAGCGACGGTAGTGCAGTCATAGAATCTGTACGGGTGGGAGGGAATAAAAACTCATGAAACTGAGCATGATGGGTGATTTACTCCTTCTTTGTAGCAGGATCAAGGCAATGATAAACCTTTTATTGAGAACTATATCCCAAGATAATACATGGAAAAATCCGAGGTGCCAATTTACGAGGAACCTAAGGGTGCAAATACGGAAGAAATTGACAACAAAAGAATGATAGTTGGAGTTATCAGGAGTTGTGTAAAAAAATAATAGAAAGTGGATACTGACCAGATAAAACATGTGTAGGGGGCGGTTGATAGAGTAGGCAGCCACAGTAAATACATCGCACCAAAAGAATAATGCTAACTGGAATGAAAAAGCATGGAAAGCCCTATTTTCGTGATGTGACATTGTTTCCGCACAGCTGGAGGTGTGTTTGGACATTAAAGCTGGTGACGAATTCCCTTGGAAGAAAAATTAGATTGCATGCGAGACTTTGCAAACTCTGTCCCATCATCACTTTGAAAAACCTTGATAGAGGTAGAAAACTAGTTCTTAACCAGTGCCTCGAAATGAAAATATACCTTTACAAAATCAGACTTGCATCATAGAGGGTAGAACCAAGTGAAATGAGAATGATCATAAAAAAAGATAGCATAATAAGAGAAACCAGAACGAGAGACAATGGGCGTAGGCCCCAAAAGATCAGAGTGAAGCAAATCAAGCAAATGTGATGGACGTCTATTATTTTCATTAAAAGAAAGATATTTTTTCCTTAGCCATCTCACAAGAAGAACACAACTGCGTATTTGGAAGCAAACTAGTAACTGACAAACATCCAAACTTGCTCAAAGAAGAAATTATGTTGTGAGGAAAATGACCCAATATACTATGCCAAAGTTTGAAAGATGCTTTAGATGCATTTGATGGGGAAAAACAGATAAAACAGTACCACAATAATTCAAAACATATAAACCCCCATCACGATGGCCTTTGCCAATAACATCACGAGTAAACTTGTTCGAAATAGTGAAAGTAGAATTATCAAAGAAAGTAACAACATACATATCCTGAGTGAACTTGCTAATAGACAACAAATTTTTAGTAATTTGTGGAACCACCAAAACATCGGACAAAGATAATGAATCAGAGACTCGATAATGAACAACATGGCTAATTTTAAGAACATTACCAACCATAACACGATTGTTACCAGTATATGGAGTCACGCTATCAAGAGCGGACTGAGAAGAAGTCATGTGGTTTGTCGCGCTAGGATCAGCTATCAAGTGGGTAGGCGGGGGAGAATGCGATAAAGAGCTAGAAGAAGGAACTCGAGAAACCAACTGCTGACATGTCGAGGCAATGTGACCAAATTTCTCACACCACTGACATTGCAACTGGTAACATTCAGCGTACAACTTAGAGCAAGAAGAAGCAACATGGCCCAAAATATAACACCATTTGACACCGTGGTTGATCTAAAAGAGCCATAACATAGTTTATTTATTTTTTTTAAAAATAAATAATAAAAAACTTGCAGAAGGAAGAGCAGGAAAAGCGGGAAAAAGTAGCAATAGGATGGACCAGGCGAGTGTTAACAAGAGCATAAAGAAGGGTGGTACGTGTATGTGTCAATTGCACATGGGGTACACACACTTCTGGAAGGATGAAATGCATCTTTGTCAATCGTGCGTGGGTACACACGCTTCTGTAAAGGAACTGAATGCGTGCATGAATCTAACGTGCGCCTGGTCTTCATTAGTGGGATGTCGGACGGATAGAACTTGGACGTCGAAAAAGTGGCCGATAGAGCTTGGCACTAAAAGAATGCAAACTAAAGATGATTTGGCCAAGCGTGGGGAAGAAGCTATAGGCATCGAGAAAAAAAGGCTTGTGTCGGAGAACCAAAACTGGAAGATGAGGCTCGGTGGTGAGT
>JAULKK010300490.1:0-12608 GCA_032355705.1 Rubia peregrina
CAATCCCTGAACTTTTAAAACTTAAATATGAAACCCCATATTAAAATCTTTACAATTTGATCCCCGGTCTCACTGTAAGACGGTCTTATACAAGACTTTGTCATATGTTAATATCATGTAAAATTTTAATGTTTGAAAAATATATGCTACGTATAATTCAGCGATACCTTACATGATAATATTACTACTTATACGTTACATGAAATTTATGGTTAAACGTACCTTGAAAAAGTTGACTGAAAAGTATGTCAAACTTAACTGAACGAAGGGAGTAATTTATAGGAGATGGTTCCTTCGTTCTAACGGATTCAGTGGGACCCGCAACCCATTGCTCCCACCACTGAAGGTATATGTACTAATCTCTCTCTTCCACATCAACATTGACCCCATAATTAAATCACTCATTTTTTTCATCCCACAATGGTTGAGGCATTTCTAAACCCACTATATGAGCACCACTTGATTCTCTCTATTCTACTCAATAATTTTACATTTAATATTTAATTTATACAAATTTAGCTAACAAAATAAATTCAAATATGGAATTTAATAATGCATTTGTAATTTATGAATTTAATTTCATTTCGAATTTTTTTCCAAAAATTAGTTTTTAATTTTTAAAATTTATCTTATGAACCATAATTTTAAAAATCACATATATTTCTTTAAAGAATCTAATTTTATTTTTTAAATGACCAAAATTTAATTTAGATTTTGAAAATAAAAATAGAAGTTCATAAAAAAAATTAAATTTTTGTAGGATTTTTAAAGGGCAAAACAAAAAAATCGGAAAAGGGGGGGACAAGGGGGTACCACGTGGCACCCAAGTCAATTTAATCAAGCGCGCTGCTTTTCCCCCACATGGCCTCTGCCTTGCCCCTGACACAACTGACCGAGCCGGGCTTCAATTTCCATCCGGCTCAATCTCTCTCTCCAAATTAAGCCCACAATTGAGCCACATTGTGGAGATTTTTGTCTCAATTTTGGGATCAATTTTTAATTGAGTCTCATTGCACATGCTCTAAGTAGATGAAAACAAATAATGGATATCTAAATTTTTTGAATTTGTTTTAATCTATCCTATTATCTCTTCACAAAGTCTTTTTTTAAGCAGACTAAACTTTAGACCAAGGTTTATTGTGCAATTATTATAAATTCATTTGGGATGGGTTTTTTAAAAAACATGTTAATAAATCAAGGGACCTATTATGCAATCATCAAAAATATATGTATATATATAAGTATCAGAATCTTCCAAAAATTTTATTTATTTTTCCCATCGGATTCCTCCTCCTCTAACCGCTCTGTCGTCATCGCTAACCGTTCCGTCGTAGCCGCTAACTGCTCCGCTTCTTTTACTTCCGACGGCAATTCATCTTCCGCTGCGAGAGGCGCTGTTGTGGCGATTTTTCTCTAGCTACTCAACAGTATAGAGCGGGGGATGGTGGAGATTAATTGTAGCGGCAGCTCTGCTTTTCTGATCTGCACTGTTGTGGCGATTCTTCTTCAGCGACTCAACAGAGCAGATCACATCAATTGTGGCATTTAATTGCAGCAGCGGTTTAGCTTTTCTGATCTGCGTTGCTACCAGAGCGACGGTAGAGTTATGACCGGAGGCGTCTGGCGGAGTCGAAGGCTGGGGCGCCTGGCAGAGTTGGCGGCAAAGCACCTGGCAGAGTCAACTGCGGAGGCAGGCTGAGTCGACGCGGAAGCGCCTGACAGAGGAAGTAGGTAGACTGCATCATGACGGAGAAAGCAGATTCACTGGAGATGCACGTGTCGAAAGAAGAAGGTGCGTGAGATGCACGCGCCAGAATGACTTCGACAAGGTGGCACATGGTTTCATGTGCGACTTGAGCGGCGGACAACGACGAAGACGGTGGTCTACGGCAGCGGACGAGGTATAGCTTGCGAGAGGTGAGCTTTAATTTTGTCCTTTTTCCGTAGAGATAAACTGAGATTTTATCCTTTTTGACCGAGTATATTAGCACTAAAGCTTCTTTGGTACAGTAGTTAGGACTTTGATTGTTGATGCTTGAGGTCTGGAGTTTGAAAATTCTTGCTAGAGGTTTTGTTTTGGACAATTTATATTCTTGATATACATGCTGAGGTTTAATATTATTTGAATGAGTGCCAATTAAATAGCAAGTGTTTGGTGTAGTGGTTAGGACTTTGAATGTTGATGCTTGAGGTTTGGAGTTCGGAGATTCTTGCTAGAGGTTTTATTTTGAAGAATTTATGTTCACACGATACATGCTGAGGTTTAATATTATTTGAATGAGTGTCTATTCAATAACAAGTGTTTGGTTTATGGGAGGTCGTCGCCGTACCTCTCAAAGATAATATTTATAAGCCCTTTTGCTTACTAAATACAACTAAGTAGATAGTTTGGCAAGTCGGGGTCGTCCACAGAGAAGAGGGATATTTCTAAGCGTCTAAGCATGCAATGGTGAATATAAGCCTAGATATATATACACAAAGTGTGGGGGAATTGATCTGCCCCTATATGCATGCGTTAACCAATGCATTTGACACATTTGTTATTATGCTATAATTGGTTGATTTCTAGTTTTAGTTAGGGTTGCATTACAAAGGTTTATATGACCATTTTTTGTTTTCGTAGCTAAATCCCAAGTTTTGTAAACTTAATTGGATCTAATGGACACTTTGTCATCACGAGCACCTAGATATTATTTTGTGAGCTTACAAGTAGGTTGCCCATGAGCATTTTGGAATAATCTTGTAGAAGGCCATCTGCAAGGGTTGTAGTAGATACTTAAAGGTCATTCACAATGATGATAGTAAACAGAAGGTCACGAATCAAAACGTGGTAGTAGATGGAATCAAGCTAGAAAAAGAAAAGAGTCAAAGTTTAACATTCTCAAGACATGGTAAGACCCCATCAGTTGACACGGCTGCATCAGCCGACATGGCCATTCCAGACAGCACGAGTCGAGCCAGCCACGATGGGCATGCCATAGCCCTTTGGCACGAGCCATTTGCTCCTACACAGCCTGTGTCGTCCCGAACCTTTGTGAGGCTAAGAATGGAAATGATTCATACCCTTTTACATGGCCAGTGTCATTTCATTTCCAAAATTTGAAGACCAGCCCACAGGGTGCAAAGATTCACACGGTCGCGCTATCTTTTTGCTAAATAACTGCCAACCGATGTTCTGCAAGGATTTACACGGACATCATCAGAAATGCTTCTTACCGTAAGCGTGTTCAAAATGACATGGGTTAAAGCATTTGAAGGAAAAAATGAAGTCCCACCCGATGGTCCGAGCTGGGAAACATGGTCCATGCCAGACCTATCCAGCACGACTGTGCTAGGCAGCTCGAAAAATGTTAGCCTAGCCGGTACGACCGTGCCAGGCAGCACCCTTGTCATTTACGGCTTCTAGGATTTTTTGCCTCATTTCGGACCTTTTTTAGGCCTAATTCCCACTACTATATATAGGAGCCTATATCCACATGAGTTTAAGTTTTAGCTCATTTAATTTTCCTAAGAGTAGGTAAAGAGAGAAAGAAATTCATCCTTCTCTCTAATTTCTTTTCTTATTTTGGCCAAGGGCATTGAATCCAATGAAAAATTAAGGTTCAATGCTTCGGGAGTAGTTAATTAACTTGGTGTTAATAATTGTATTCATGATTTGGTGTTTGTTTTGGTAGATTCTCTAGATCTACCTATCTTTATGTGCTTGTGATTATTATGTTGGCTTGTTCTTCATATTATTGTCAATTGCACGATTGTTACACAATTGTCTACTTTATGTTAGCGTATTTATTGATGTCCCACGGGGAGAAAAACCTGGATGTAATAGGGGTAGCAGGGTCTAGGACCATATGGGTGCGTGCATGCGGGTCGTGAGTTACCATTATGATAACCGTACAATATTCTTAGCTGGAAAATAGGCCCTAAGGGTAATGAATAGAAATAGCATTTCTAGCAAACTAGGGTTAGCATGTATCACAACCTTAAAGCCATTGATAAGGTGCCTATCTCTTTTCCTCTGTAGGCCTAGGGAGAAGCATTCTTAGTGGAGTGCCCAAGATGTAATAGCATGAGGAAGAATCAAACCTTCACAATGTGCCATGTCATTGTTGAACTTCTCTAATTTTGGAGGTGGTGTCGATGGAAGAAACGTGTGCACCCTTATGTGACAGATAAGGGGTAGTGTTTACCATCGACTGCACTACTTGTCACAATCCTTAGGATAGGTTCATATGTCTTGAATGTGATTGAATCTAGGATCAAAACATGTCACCGATCATGTGATGCAAATATTCCCCAAGTGCTAGAAATCAATAGTTTCTCTCTTGTGCTTTTTCAAGCTTTTAGTTGTTAGATAACACCCCCTAAATTGTTTTACAACATTACCTATTCCTGACACGTGATCAGATTGACGACCCGATTGCGGTTGTGTGTAGTTAACTTTTAGATTCCTAGCACCCAAGCATCTCTGTGGATGACCTAGGTCTTGCCACTATCTACCCATATGTAGTATAGTAGTAGGAATGGAAAATAATATATATCTTTTTCTTTGATTCCAATCCCCTCCTCAGGTTTGTAGATTTCCCAAAAGGTTGTTTATTAGCGACTCCAAATTGAGGAAGATCAACTTGACTATCACAACATCTACAAACTAAACCCCGGGAAAGTCCCTTTTACTAGGCTCTAATGCCTAAGACATAATTTCCTTATGTTTATCTTCTTCTTTTTAGTGTGGAGCTTACCTTTTTTGGCATTATCATGTTTGCTTATAGCTGGTGAATTGTGTGATCGTGGACCTTGTTGTGAGTCTCCTGTCATGAGATCGTGGTTGTGTAATGTTGTTTATCGTTATTGATATTCTCTGCATCCCAAGCTAGTTGTTTCCTGGTCTTAGATGACTGTTGCTCACGCTCAGCGATTTGGTCCGCTTATGCATGATCTTAATGGAATTTGCTCTACTATGAGGTGTATACCACCTGGACAGTGTGCCGGAGAGTGGATAAGTATTTCACGTAAACATAGGCTTTTAAGTTTCTTTGTGTGGGAACGTGCAAATATCTTGATGTTTCGTTATCCAAGGTTTCAATAAGTATTTTATATATTTTTAATATAAAAAGGGATGAATCATTTCCAAGGGAACTATTTATGGTGGTTTATTTTACCAAGACTCTTTGGACGCCTATAAAAGTCATCGTTTTCCTAATTTTTTCTTAGTTTACATTTTATGTGTTTTCTGTATGTTAAGCAAGCAAACAAGGATCTCTCTGTGTGTAATGAGTATGTGTAATTTAAAGAATGTTCATAAGGAATAGTTCTTATGGTAGTATTGATTTGTAATATTTCAATGATATATTGTTTACTAGGTATGGTGGCATGCATGTCGAAACTATAACGGACATTGGTTTGGGGTGTCACTGGTTATGTGATAAACTACTGTGTGTGGTGCCCACACCATGCGGGGTCGTTATCTTGTGGAAGAAATAACCACGAAGTTCAAGACAACAAAGGTAGAATTTATAGATTTCGCTCGTGTACTCACGAATAACTATAATAAAGTAGCTAGTAGCAACTTCGTGTTCATCCACAGAGACATTAGAATTCCAGATTTAGCTTGACACAACCCAAAATTGAGCATCACTCTGATTGTGTGTCGGGACTATCTAGTGCTTTTAATCATATAATTGGGGATGTGACTAACAAACTACAATCATGCAATTAGCGTGAAGTAAACTTTGATTAACTAGTCTTGGGGTATTTGCGTAACATGACCGATTAATTGAATTTTATCCTAGATTTTTATGTGCACCATTATGCATGCGTTAGCCGATATATTTAACACATTTATTATCATATTTTGTTTGGTTTATTGCTAGTTTTAGTTAGGTTTGCAAGACAAAGGGTTTAGATAGCCATTATTGGTTTTCTTGTCTAAATCCTGAGTTTTGTAGACTTAATTGAAGCTAATGGACATTTTGTATTCACGGGTACCTAGATTTTCCTCTTTGATCTCATTGATAGGTTGCTAGTGAGTACTTTTCATTATCTTTTGTAGAAGGCCATCCGCAAGAGTGGTAATAGATACTTGAAGATCATTCACAAGAATGGTAGAAGATATCAAAGGTCATTCACGAGGATGGTAGTGATTAAAGGCCACAGACTCTAAAGCATGGTATTAAATCGAATTATGACCAAGAAAGGTGGATTCGATGTTCAAGAAGGCCAAGGGAGAAATGGAGGGATCGTTTTTCAAGGTTGCACAGAGTTCTTGGAAAAAAATATAAGAAGAATAAGCCCTTGAGGCTGTCGCTATTGTATTTTTTTTCTTGAACGCTATAAAATTGAATACAAGAACTCCAAAATCAGACCAACGGTTCACCCATAACGAAGCAAAGAAGTCAGCCGACCGAACCAGCCATGGTCGACACGAGTCCAAACCCAGTATGGCCCGTGGCCATGTCAAGAAGCCTCCGCACATGCCGTTTCACCCAACATGGGCCGTGCCAATTTCCAGCATGGACGGTGCCCATTTTCAGCTGGCCATGCACTCCAAGTCACCTTTTCACTCTAAAAATCATCTAAGTATGAGAGCGGGATGTTCTGTTTTACACGGCCCATGCTGTTTCAAGTCACAAATGCCAAGACCAGCCCACATCACAAAGGCCAAGAGTGTTTTTAATCGTCACGATCGACCATGCTCTAGTTAACCAAGCAAAGATGTACGAAGGGTTGCAGGTAAATATAGATTAGGTAGAAAACTAGGATTATCTTGTTGATCCTAGAGCCATTGATAAGATGGCTACTTCCTTTGCCTTTTTTGGCCTAGGGCTAGTTTGTTCATGGTGTTCCACCCGGGACTTAATTGTATGGGGGAGAATTGGACCTATATTTTGAGCCATTGTCGTTGTTGCACTCTCATAGCGGTGGAGGTGAGGCCGATAGATACGTGCACCTCCATGTGACAGATGGTGGGAAGTTTTGACCATTATCCACACCAAGTGTCACATACCCTAAAATGGGGTTTTAGTTCTTGTATTTGATGAAATTGATGAACTAAATGACATTGACTGCGTTATGCAAATATTTCCCAAGTGCTAGTTTATATTGTTAATTGTCGTGATAAATTGTATGATAGTAGTTGTCAGTACAAACTCCCCCCCAAATGACTATTTTCCTAATAATATTTATTCCTAACACGTGGTTGAATTGATGACCCGACCACGGTTGTGTTTAGTTGATTATTAGATTCCTAACATCTCTGTGGACGACCCCAGTACTTTCCACTGACTACCATTCTTGGTAGTGTAGTAGTAGGAATGGGGGCAACATATAAATTATATCTTTGACTCTTAAAACATAGATAACTTCCTTTCATGTTTTTAACGATGCTCGGGAAAGGGGTCAAAATTTGGCATTGCTGTCGGGGATGTTAGTTTAACGGTCTAGTAGTTAACTTGCATAACTTGTTAGTTGAGTAAGTAGTGTTGTTTTTGTTTATGTTGGTTTTTGCTGTTGAGCATTCTTACTAGTTTCTAGTTACTTATAACCCTTTTTTTGTTAAGAGTTATTTGATTTGGCCATTTTTTATTCCCGGTTTATGGTACATACCTATGCCAAGAACTTAGGAGTTTTATATAGTTCAGTGCATTACACAGGTGGTAGACGAAGAAGGAATGTGAGACTAAGGCTGGAAGTTCCACAAGAACCATTTTTGGTAGCTATCGAGAAAGAAGAAATGACAGAGGATAACGACCCTTTGAGAGATTTTATGGCTCCAAATTTAGAGAATCACCTGCTTTGTATCATTTTCCCACCATTGCCACCCAATGTGATGTGTGAACTCAAGAGCGGTATGATTAATTACTTTTTAACTTTCCATGGGATGGCTGGAGAAGATCTAAACAATCATCTTTTGTAATTCCAGCTAGTTTGTACCAACATGAAGAATGCGGGTGTTTCAGAGGAAGACTATAATCTGAGGATGTTTCCTTTCTCACTTCAGGATTAGGTCAAAGATTGGTTATACTATCTCCCACTTGGTTGTACCACCTCATGGATGGATATGAAGCGTAAATTTCTTGAAAAGTACTTCCCAGCTTCAAAGTTTGCGGGGTTGAAGAAGCAACTTTTCAACATCTCTCATATTGATAATGAGTTCCTCTACGAGTATTGGGAAAGGTTCAAGAGATTGTTGGCGAGTTGTTCGTAACATCCATTCAAGGAGGGAGACTTGGTTTACTATTTCTTTGAAGGGTTGTGCAATGATGACATGCGTATGGTGAACATCTCTTGAAACAGTTTAATCACCAACAAGGGCCCGAGGGAAGCAATGGCTCTTCGAGGAGATGGAAAATGGAACAGGGAAATTTGGTACAAGGTCTAGGGTGAAGCTTGTGGATGAACCATCTCAATCCCCTAAGTTAGAGGATCAAGGACTCCATGATGAAAATTTTCATGAAAATGGGAGTTCAGTAAGCAAATGTGTGCGGTGTTTGTAATCTCTATCATCACACAGATGTGTGCCCGCAAGTGGTGGATGACTTTGAGGAAGTTAAAGCGTTAGATTTAAAAAAATGGTGAAAATAGGCCACAGTTTGCTAGGTGGACAACAACAAGGGTTATGTGGGAACCAAGGAGGTGAAAGACAAGATCCCTATGCAAACACCTTCGACTCGAGGTACCGCGATCACCCCAACTTCCGTTGGTGCGAGGAAAACCAAATGCAAGGGTGAAACTAAGATAGAAAAGCTCCATCTCAACCCTATCCGAGGGGAGAAGGCTCTTCCAACAACAACATCTCACTTTACAAGTCGGACTGAGAGGAAATTCTTGAAGCAATCTCTAAATTGTCCAAGAAACATGATGTCTTTGCGGAGCGTACAAGGAAAGAGATTGAGATCTCAGGACTAGGGCATTCTCGAGCATTAAGAATCTTGAGATTCATGTCGGGCAACTTGCTACCTCAATAAGCCGACTTGAAGCCAAAGAGTCTGGAAACATTCCTCCCCAACCGGAGGTTAATCCACATAATGTGAGCGCTTTAAAGTTAAGAAGCGCGAAGGAGGTGCGTGAGCCCGAGAAGGAAATCCTACAAGAGGATGAATTGGTTGTGGAAAACAGCAAAACCAATTTGGAGGAACCCACCAAGGATCTTCCAACACCCAAAGCGAGGGTTAATATCCCGCTTCCTTTCTCTAATGCACTTAGGGGAAGGCCGAAGGTGACAAATAATGATGATCGTATCCAAAAAATCTTCGAGAGGGTTGAGGTTAGTGTCCCGATCTTAGACTTGGTTGAACATGTTCCCTCGTATGCTAAGTTTTTGAAAGTCGCATGCACAAGAAAAGAGGAATAAATCCCTTAAGAAAATAGGTAAAATGAAAATAGGGGGGAGTCGATGGTAAATTGGTGAAAAATTATCTGATTGATCTAGGAGCTTCAATTAATGTCATTTCTACATGCATTTATGAGAACCTATAAATAAGTGAACTTAAAGACACTAGGGTAATCGTCCAAATGGTCGATCACTCCCAAGCTAGTCCTTGTTGACTAGTGAAGGATGTGATGGTCCGAGTGGGCAGTTTGGTGTTTCCGGGGGACTTCTATGTCCTTAATGTAGCACACGATGGTATTGCACTCTCAATTTTATTGGGGTGACCTTTTCTTAACACATCAAGGACTAAGATTGATGTTCATTCGGGAACACTAACCCTAGAGGATGACATGGATATAGTTGGTTTTGATATTTAAAAGTCTAAGCATGATTCACCTAATCCATCTCTTGTGTGTAAAGTCATAACTTTGTGTGAAGAACATGCACAACATGATGAATCTTGTGTGATAGAAAATTTTAAATGTCTTAATGAGATTCTTGAAGTGAGTAGTTGTTACCCGACATTGAAATCTTGCATGCTCTATCTTCTATGAATGAACCGTACAATGATACACTTGTTGATGTACATGTATTTTTTTAGTGTGATTAAAGATGCTTTGACTCCGATATTACACACTAACTTGCAGTGAAAAAAGAAGCAGATTAGGGAATTAATTACTCCTAAACCCCTTCCAATTCCCAAAATCAATAAGAACGTATCTATGATTGATACAGATAAGCATCTTTGGTATGCCTCACCAAAGATTAGGGCAAGCCCAAGGTAATGTGGAGACCCGTCCACAAGGACATGGTTGGTGGTGGTGTCAAGGATGGTGATTCCGGTGACCTATCAAACCGTTCTTATGAGTTTTCCAAATATTCATGAAATAATAAATCATGAGGACAACTGTATAAATATGGTCCTTTATGTTATAGTTTTCTTTTAAAATATTTTATTTTAAAATTTTGGGAGTGTTAGTTTTTGGTGTTTTTTTTCTGAAAAAATTAAGTCATCTATTTTATTTGGAATAGTACTGCTCTTGGTTTTTGGTGTTTCGGGTGCAGGTATAGAAGAAAAAAAATGGAAGAAAAAATTGAGGTGTCTCGTGCCAGAGCTTAGCACGACCTGTGCCAAACAATATAGGCCTATTGGCACGAGGCTGATGCACTTTCCACGAGGAAACCATGTGCGTGCCATGCAAGCACTGGCATGAGGCCAGTTGGAGCCGACACCAGACTAGCTCGTGCCACCTCCTTACCAACACGAACACACCCCCACGTGGCACTGCCATATGTCGGCACAGATCCCCCCTATGGATCCATGTTGCCTCCTCCATTACCTAATAAAAGCCCAACCTAAACCCTATATAATCCCCCTCCCTCGTTCCAGCCTTCCCACACCAAGCCATTCTCCTCTCTCCCTCCTAAGCTCACATATTCACATTCACCCTTTCACACTCCTTCAACCATATCTCCCTCAATTTTTATCTGATTCACCCTCACTTGGTATCAACATCGTCATCTTTTTGAGCTCTATCCAATCCACTAAACTTTAGCCTAAGAAAACTCACGAATTTTCCTAGAAAATTTGAAGAACAGCTGGGCCATAATTGATTTTTCTCCCAAAGAACTCAATTTTTGGTCCATTCTGGATGTTGGAGTTGCTTTGACCCAACCTAGAAGGAATTCTGCACATTCCTGGATCAAATATTTCACTACATGAGGTACTTGGACAAATTATTTGTTCTTTTAAAGAAATAGGAGTTGTGAAATTCTTGTGGTTTGGTGGTTTGCATGCTTGAAAATTTTGGTGTTTATTGTGGTTAGTAGAATTTTTTTGGAAGATATTGTTCTGTGCTCAGGAGTGTTTGGTGAAAACTTTGCTAGATTCTGTACGTGTTAGTTTCTACACATTTATGCATCCATCGTGTCTCATAGACAGATGGGAGAACCTAGTGTACCTATTATGGGGTTGACATCCCTCTCTTAGGATCAGAAGGAAAGGTGGGGCTACCTAGTAGGGCGCCCTATTCAAGAGACAAAGTTTGTGGATGAAGATACCCTTAAGGGTCTTAAACTCTACAAACATGTCAGGGTCATACTAGGTAGCATTGGTATGAATGAGTTTACCACTGTGTCCGCCCCTACATACCCTAGGTACACCCTAGAGTTTTTGTCCACTATTGCCAAGAAGAACCACAAGCAGATGGGGAGATATATTAGATTCCATTTTGAAAATGTTCTCTGTAGCATGACTTATGCTCCATTGGCGGAAATCTTCAAATTGAAGCTACAAAAAGATGTGAAGGGTTTCAATGAGTCAGCTGTAGGACATGAGTTTTATGCATTTTGGGCTACTATCACCTGTCAGCTTATGTGGAGGAAAGAAAGAACGGTGACATTGTGCATCTGACACTAAGGTACATAGAACGACTATTGACTGAGGTAGTCGGCTGTCACGGGGAGGTCACCACTGCCACTGAGAAGGATTGCAAGATACTTTGGTCTGTCTGCACAGAGAGGGCTTGTCCCGACCTCTTGGAAGATTTTGTCACTCACTACATTGAGCTCTTCACAACACTATCTCGCACTGGGAAGATAATGATCGGTGGTATGGTTTAACTTCTGGTTCAGTATTACGGCTTTCCGGTGAGTGAGGAGATGAGGGCGAACCCACAAGTGCCATTTACACTGATTCTACCTGTCTTGGATGAGGAAAAGCTTATACTGGAGGAGAGCCACACTATTTTCTAGTTATATAAGGACACGAAGTTCATGAGGTTGCCCTAGCGTGTGAAGACCACTCTAAGCAAGAAGTTCAAACTGCAACACCTTATCATCGAGCCAGATGCAGATTCAAAGGTGATTTTAGGCGATCGCTACCCGGGAGAGAAGGGTGACAGAGAGGAGGATGATCAAGATCAGGTCCCACTATATCCAGCACAGATTGTTCCCATTGAGCATCAAGTTATCCCACCACAACCAGCATTCCCAAATGTGATGCCACCGCTGCCTTTTGAGCATCTCGTAGCACCACCGCCTAATTTCAAACAGGTATTTGGAGGACCACACCCTCATCAAGGGTCGTTCATCATTCATGAGAATCCACATCATTCTGCAAGGCATGGCTCTAGCTTCACCATGAACATCACCCCTACCCCCATCTAGTGAACCAACTCCACCACTTTTTGAAGTTTTGAAGGAGATAAGAGAGGAGCAAAATGACTACGCCAAGCCTCCT
>JAULKK010300500.1:0-22756 GCA_032355705.1 Rubia peregrina
TAAACCACCACCAAATACACAACCTAGGGCCGCACACTAGTTGTTTCTTTGTGTGGATGTTGATTGACACTTGTTTAGTGTAGATTTATAGTTTCTTGTTGAGTTGAATGTTGTGGTAGATTTGAGGGTATTGAGGTAGGAACAATGCATTCGAAAGTATTGATTGCCTACCCTTTTTTTAAATCTCCATTTCCTTTCATGTCATGTTCTTCCTTGAGGAGCTTTTTTGTTGTATGTGTATGGGAGGAAAGATGTGTCATTGCATTGTATTGTAGATGTTAAGTATTTTTGGTGTGTTTTCCTATTTATAGTTTTTGGTTTTGGAACACTATTACACTTGGTGTGTATGTTTGTTTTGTAGGAACCATGTGATTTTTGGAGGAAATTTATCAAACAAAGAGTCTAACTCATTGAACATGTAAACGTACATGGTTTGTGAAGCTCAAAATCGTGGACAAGAAGGAGAACCAAACCCCATTTCTTCCCTACATGGTTAGGGGCGTGCATAAATGGTTAGAGAGCATAGACGTGCATGGCCCATGAAGCTGACATACTTTCCTACATCCAAATTACCATTTCTTACCCAATATCGAAACCTAAGAGGTAACCTTCCAATGTGTTTAAATTATTTATTCGATTTGTAGTGCATGATAGTGGTTGTGATTTGCCTTGCTTTATTAGAGGTTAGATGTAGTTTATTGGGGTGATGGTAGTATGTTCATTAAAATCATTGATTGTGCCACAAACGGTAGATTTTAGTTTCATTTTTTTATTGTGAGTGCTCTCCTATTTCCTTCCCTTGACATATGTTCTTAGATTGTGTATATGCATTGAGGACAATGCACGCTTTAAGTTTGGGGGAGGGGATTAGATAAAACTTATGATTCTTGGTTGTTTCCATATAGCTAATAGATTATTTAAAGAGCATTTTGAAATTTTGTTTTTACATATATACACCCGGCTAAGTTGGAAGCCTGAAAGGGAAACTTTGGCAATAATTGGAAGAAAGCCCGGATAGGTCGAAAGGCTTAGGTAAAAATGAGAGGCTAGGCCTGGCTAAGTTGAAAAACCTAGGCAAAAATGTAAAGCCGTGTTGAAAAAGGTGAGATGGTGAGCTCAACAAGTGTGAATGATAGGATGAAAAACCGAAAGGGCTCCTAGGTAAAATGAAAGAAATTGAAAATGGAACTTAAACATATTTTGGCCATATTTGGCGGTTTCTTCATCAACATAACTTGGATTGTCTTTTGGCCACGGTTCACGCATCCTCGTGCATGGTGGCTCGCACGGACTAACAGGGTCTGTGTGGCCTTATGCATGGCTACCCGCATGGACGTGCTAGGCTGTGGGCTAATGCTTGATCTGGAACTTCTTATTTGCATGCCTTATGTTGTTTGGCACGGCCCATCGGCTGGAAGGACTTTTTGTTCAGAAAATCAGTGTGGCATGTGTTATTGTTCACACCCCTTGGGCTGCTCTTTACTTTTAGAACTTTAAATGGCATGGGCGATGTAAAACGGAACGGCTCATGCCCATACTTAGCCATTTGAGAGTGTTTTTAGACCCTTGGTGTAACGATCCGCCCGAACATGCACAGTCTGTGTAAAGGCATTTGTATGGGCCGTGCAAGCTACATTGCACGGACCAACATAGATGGTCTCGGCATCGTGCATGGGTTGTGCCTGCCGTTTGGCCAGCTGATTTGTTTGCACCGCTACGGATGAACCGTTGATCCTATTTGTGAGTTCTTGTCATTGATTTTATAGTGCACGAGAAGATGAATCCAATTGTGCCACCCACAAAGGCTGATTCTTCTTGAATATTTCCAAAACTCCATGCAACTCTCGGATTACAATTCCTCTGCTTCTATCTTGGCCTTCTTAAACTTCAAATCCACTTTTTTCGTGCTCAATTAGATATATTACCACACTTTGGATTCCGTGTCCTTGAATCTACTACCATTCTTGCGAATGTACTTCGATATCTTCTACCATCCTTGCGAATGACGTTCAAATATCTTCTAGCACCCTCGCAGATAACCTTCTACAAAATGATGATGAAAAAGTACTCACGAGCAACCTACTAGTAAGATCACAAAGAAAGATCTAGGTGCTCGTGAAAACAAACTATTCATTAGAGTCAATTAAGTCAATAAAACTCGCTATTTCAAAAAGGAAACTAATAATGACCGTCTAAACCCTTTGTCGTGTAAACCTAACTAAAACAAGAAATAAACCAAAGAAAAGATGATAATAAAATTTTCAAGTGCATCGATTAACGCATGCATAAAGTTCCACATCAATCCCAACACACTTAAACCTTTACTCATTTTTTAGTTAACAAAAATGAGAAAAGATTCAAGCGAATGTAGCATGCAAAGAGAAATTAACCAACACATTCAAATTATTCCTAGACTACCCTAGTTCCCCAATGATTGTAAGAATCTCACAACTCTCTCTCCCCAAAGATGGTAAAGTAACCTATCCACCAAAAATACATAAAACAAAAATTGGGGAAAATGGAAAAGTAGAATGATAAGTGCTAAACTAGCTTACTAATCCCAAGAACCACCAAATACAATCGAAGATATGTTGATGAAGAAACCGCCAAATATGGCCAAAACATGTTTAAGTTTCATTTCCAATTTCTCTCATTTTCCCTAAGAGCCCTTTTGAATTTTCATCCTAGCATTCACACATGTTGAGCTCACCTCTACCTTTTTCCACGTGGGCTCTCATTTTTGCATAGACTTTCCAACCTATCCGGGCCTAGCCTTCATTTTTACCTAGATCTTTCAACTTGTCCGGGCTTTCTTCCCATTTTTCCTAAGTTTTCCTTTTGGGTTTCCAACTTAGCCGGGTATTTTTATATCAAAATTTTCAATTTTTTGTGTAGAACAAAATGGTCCAAAGGTGGGCTTCATACTACAAAAATATCATGAAAAAAATTTACACCACCAAAAGAGTTTCAACCCCAAACAACTACAAAAGGTGTCCTCACACCTAAAAGCAAACAAACAACCGAAAAGTTCACAAATTCTAATGAGGGAAAGTACCAAAACCAAGGAAAATAGTTATCTAAACATTTATCATAGGCTAGAGCAGCAACATAGGGGATGCTATCATAAAGGGTGTTCCAACCCTTCCCCCACACATAGTTCATGCATTGTCCCCAATGCATATGACCGAGGTGAGAGGAGAAGTTAGAAACATCATAGAATGTTCAATGTCGTCTCCAATGCCTGGCTCCTTGTCCCTGCCCTTGCAAATCCTAAAGGTAGTAGACCTCTCCTATACCTGATGTCCTCAGCCGGTCATTGATCTCCCTCATTCAATCATGCAGTGTCTCCATAGCTGCCCTGAGGTGGTGAAGGTTGTCATCGACTCAATCGAATCTCTTTGTAGTGTCCCACTCATAATATTCCAGTTGGGCATCGAGCTGATGTATATCATGTCCTACTCCGAAGATGGCATCTCTCTACGAATTCATCCATCCTACCATTTCAGCACACATATGGTATGAAGATTCCGATTGGAAATCCTTCGAGTCATGATCTCGGAATGGTTTGAACTAAGGGTAGTTCCATAAGTTTGTCTTATAATGAGAGGGTATGGATACATTATGGCGTGTGGCTCAGGAGCGGAAGAAGTCCTATGACCACTGCGCCTGCTAGACTCTGCAAAATCATCGTAGTGGTAGCAAGAATCACTGCCACTATGCTGTGTAGAATGGTAAGACTCCCCGTGAATGTGAATTGGGCCCTAGTACAGTGGTGCTCTAAATATCTACTCCACCAGGAGCTGTAACACTTGGTGTTGTTCAAATATTGGTGGAGGCAACAACTGTGAGAACTAAAGGGGCGGCACAAACTGTTGAAGATCTGGGGCTAGCTGAGCGAACTGGTGGTCGCTGGGGAAGAGCTGTGCTGGCTGCTCAAGAACCCAGTCATCCTCCTCCTGTTCAACATCCTCCATGTAGACACCCAATATAAATTGGGAGTACTCATATAGCTGTATGATCAAATCCTGAAACAAGAAGTTCTTCGCCAGTTGGTGCTTTCATCCTCTACCTCTATCATATATGTCTCCTCCATGACTAAGGGAGTAAGAGTGTAGGCATCATTCTGGTTCTCCCGCATGTCATTTCTCACCAAAAGCTTAAAATGATCTACTAGAAGTGAAATCATACCCCCAGTAGGTATTTTCCCCATCTGGTTCCTGGAGTGGTCGATGTAGTGGTTTATGCGATCGTCCACCAAGTCAATACAACTTCTCCCAGTGCAGATACACCACAAGATCCTACAGTACTTGTTAGTGTAAGTAGTTTCCTCTCCAAGACAACCGACCATCACACTCAGAAGACGTGCCATATATCTCAATGCCAGGTGTACTTTCTCTACATCTCCCGCAGCCGTCGGGTGTGAACGCACATTAAAACCAACAGCCGGCTTGTCGTACCCTCTAATCCTCCTGTAGAACTTCAACCTAAAGACCTGAGCTATCTTCTGATGGGGCATACAATAAGCCAAATTCCCCAAGTGGAATCTAAATACATTATATCCCTGTCCATTGGTGGCCCTTGAAACGGTGAATAGAAACTCTAGTGTATACCTAGTGTAGGTGGAGGGGACCACCTTAGTGAATTCCTTAAGCCCAATCCTCCGCAACAACATCTGAACTGGTTTGTAGAGCTTGAAGTCCTTGAGTATCCTCACGTATACAAAATTAGTCTCTTGGATGTGGCATTCAACAAGTCAACCCCACCACTCTTGGTGCTCCTGACTGAGTATGGTCCGCCCCATGAAACTTATACTAGCTTCCCCTCTCCGTCTACGAGGCATGATGGTATAAAATACAGAGAAACACCAATAATCACCAATAAAAATTAAAATTTTCTACCAAACACCCCCATTTAAAATAATCTCTCACACAACAATCCAAATATCACACTAATACCCTAAAATCCAAGCATTCAAAATACCAAGAAACTTTAATTTAGCCAAATAACCAAGATTGGTCAAATACCTCAAGGTGATGGTTGGGGCCAAAATCCGTGCTTGAATCAAACTCCTCCTACATCCTCTTGAATCAAACTCCAATAGCCGGAATGGACCAAAAACTATGTTTTGGGAGAAAAATAAAAATCTGGCCGAAGTAATTTTTAATTTCTTAGGCAAAATGGTGATTGATGAATGAGTTTGGTTAGGCTCAGAAAGACGAATATTTTGATATATGGTGGAGATAAATTGGAGGAAAATTAAGAATGTTATGGCAAAAATGATTTTAGGGAGGGAGAAGAGAGAAACTCGATTTAGGGGAGAGGAGGAGAAATGAGAATGAAAGGCTAGGCATGAGGAGTTTATGTATAATTTTATAAGGTATTTGATTGGGTAGGTTGGTTAGGATGCATGGATCCCAATCCTCTGCAAGAACACATGGACGGGTTTGTAGAGCTTGAAGCCCTTGAGGATCCTCACGTCCACAAAATAAGTCTCTTGTAAGGGGTGTTCAACAAGCCAACCCCACCACTCTTGATGCTCCTGACTGAGTATGGTCAGCCCTATAAATTTATACTAGCTTCCCCTCTCCATCTACGAGGCATGATGGTATAAAATACAGACAAACGCCAATAATCACCAATTAAAATTAAAATTTTCTATTTAAAATATTCCCTCACACAACAATCCAAATATCACACTAATACCCCAAAATCCAAACATTCAAAATACCAAGAAACTTTAATTTTTCCAAATAACCAAGAATGGTGAAATACCTCAAGGTGATGGTTTGGGTCAAAATCCGTGATTGAGAAGTGTTCATAACTCCTCCTACATCCTCTTGAATCAAACTCCAATAGCCGGAATGGACCAAAAATTATGTTTTGGGAGAAAACTCAAAATCTGGCCAAATTAATTTTTTATTTCTTATGCAAAATGGTGATTGATGAATGAGTTTGGTTAGGCTCAGAAAGATGAATATTTTGATATATGGTGGAGGTAAATTGGAGGAAAATTGAGAATGTTATGGAAAAAAATGGCTTTAGGGAGGGAGAAGAGAGAAACTTGATTTAGGGGAGAGGAGGAGAAATGAGAATGAAAGGCTAGGCATGAGGAGTTTAGGTAGAATTTTATAAGGTATTTGATAGGGTAGGTTGGTTAGGATGCACAGATCCCAATCCTCCGCAAGAACACCTGGACTGGTTTGTAGAGCTTGAAGTCCTTGAGTATCCTCACGTCTACAAAATTAGTCTCTTGGATGGGGTGTTCAACAACTCAACCCCACCACTCTTGGTGCTCTTGACTGAGTATGGTCAGTCCCATGAAAGTTATACTAGCTTCCCCTCTCCGTCTACGAGGCAAGATGGTATAAAATACAAATAAACACCAATAATCACCAATAAAGATTAAAATTTTCTACCAAACACCCCCATTTAAAATATTCTCTCACACAATAAACCAAATATCACACTAACACCCCAAAAATCCAAGCATTCAAAATACCAAGAAACTTTAATTTCTCCAAATAACCAAGATTGGTCAAATACCTCAAGGTGATGGTTGGGGCAAAAATCTGTGCTTGAGAAGTGTTCATAACTCCTCCTACATGCTCTTGAATCAAATTCCAATAGCCGGAATGGACCAAAAATTATGTATTGGGAGAAAACTCAAAATTGGCCGAACTGATTTATTAATTTCTTAGGCAAAATGGTGATTGATGAATGAGTTTGGTTAGGCTCAGAAAGATGAATATTTTGATATATGGTGGAGGAAAATTGAGAATGTTATGGTAAAAATGGTTTTAGGGAGGGAGAAGAGAGAAACTCGATTTAGGGGAGAGGAGGAGAAGTGAGAATGAAACGCTAGGCATGAAGAGTTTATGTAGAATTTTATAAGGTATTTTTATTGGGTAGGTTGGTCAGGATGCACGGATCCCTACGCCGGATCCATGCTGACATGTGTGAGCCTGTCCAGGGCGTGTGGCGATTTGTACACTGTGTGTGCCACCCTGGTGCTGGCGCATGGAACACCCGCGCTGGCGCAGAGCCTTTGTGTATGTGCCCAAAGGCACCATGTCGGTTCCTGGGGGTCTCGTGCTAGGGCACGAAAAGCCTCGTGTGGGTGCCTAATCAGCCTCATGCTGATGTGGCTTGGCACAGATAGTGGCTTGACACGTCCTTGTTGGCTCATTTTAGCACGAGGTTTTCTTGAATTATTTTCTTCCATATTTCTCATTAAATTCCTATACCCAAAATCATGAAAACCAAGAGTACTATTCCAGAATAATTTTGATGACTAATATTCCTTAAAACACCAAAAAAATCAAACACATTCCGAAAATTTCAAAGAAAATTCTTGAACTGCTTATATAAAATATAAAATACCATATTTTTATTGTCTTCCTCACGACTTATTATTTCATGCATTTTATAAACTAAGGGAATTAGTTTAATGAGTCACAGGAATTACCATCCTTGACATCGCCAACAACCATGTCCTTATGGATGGATCTCCACATTACCTTTGGCTTACCTTTCAACTTTGGAGAAACATACCAAACATGTCCATATTTATCAATCATAGATATATTTTTGTTGAGTTTAGGATAGGAAGGGATTTAGGAATAATTAATTCCTTAACCCGCTTCTTTTTCTGCAGTAAGTTAGTGTGAGATATCAGAAGCGGAGCATTTTTAATCACACTAGGGGAAGTATGTTCATTAACAAGTGTATCATCAAAAAGTTCATTCATGCAAGATAGAGCATGCAAGGTTTCTATGTCTCGTAACATCTCATCATCTTTAAGAACCTCATTTAGGTCTTTAACAATTTCAATCATGCAAGAGTTTTCAGGTTGAGCAAGTTCTTCACATAAGGTTATGCATTTACACACAAGAAAATGATTAGGTGAATCATGCTTAGACTTGTAAATATCAAAATGTACCCTATATGTCATCCTCTAAGATTAGTGTTCTCGAATGAACATCAATCTTAGTCTTTGATGTTTTAAGAAAAGGCCTCCCCAATAAAATTAAGGTAGAACCACCATCGTTCGAAACATCAAGAACAAAGAAATCCACCGGAAACACCAAATTGCCAACTTAAACTATAACATCCTTTAGTAGACCCCGAGGACTAGCTTTGGAGTGATCGGCCATTCTGAAAATTACCGTAGTGTTTTTAAGTTCACCTAATTCTAGGTTGTTATAAATGCAATATGGGATGAATATAATGAGTCTCCCAAGTCTATCATAGCATTCTTCACGAATTTACCACCTAAAGAATAGGAATTGAAAACATGCATATGCTATCACATTTCTGGGGAAATTTTCTATGATTTAGAGTAGCAAATCCCCGTACTTTCAATTTTCTCAACTTTCTAAGTGGTTTGTTCCTCTTTTTATTTCATGCAACTTTAAAAAAAATAGCATAAGAAAGTACATGCTCAATCAAGTCCAAGAGTAGAGTGCTAACCTCAACATTCTTGAATATCTTACGAATGTGCTCATTATTGGTTGCCACCTTTGACCTTCCCGTAAGTGCACTAGGGAAAGGTGGCGGAAGATTTACCCTCACCTTGGGTGTTGGAATTTCTTTGACGTGTTCCTCCTCCACAAACAATTCTTTCTCCACCAAGTTAGTTTTGTTTCTCTCCACAACTAAGTCATCTTCTTGCAAGATCTCTTTCTCATGCTCACGCACCTCCTTCCCGCTTCTTAGCTTCAAAGTGCCCACATTCCTCTAATTGATCTCTGCTTGGGAGGTAAATTTTCCAAACTCTTTGGTTTCAAGTATGCTCACCAAGGTGACAAGTTGTCCAACTTGAATTTCATGATTCTTGATGCTCCAAAATCCCTAGTCTCCAGATCTTCAAAATATTACCTTATGTGCCCCACAAAAACATCGTGCTTCTAATCTAATTAAGATATTTCTTCCAAGATTTCCTCTTGATCTTAATTGTAGAGTGAGACATTTTTTTTGGAAGGCCCTTCTAACCTCGGATAGAGTTGAGGTGGAGTTTTTCCTCCTTGGTTATACCCTTGCATTTGATTCTCCTTGTGCCAATGAAATTTGGGGTGATCGTGGTACATCTAGTTGAAGGTGTTCGTGTAGTGGTCTTGCTTATCAGTTCCTTGGTTCCCACAGAAGTGTTGTCTATTTCCACCATTGTTGAAATCCAATGCCTTAACTTCCTCCAAATCTTCCACCACTTGTGGGCAAACATCTGTGTGCTGATCAAGACTACAAATGCCACACACTTTCACTTCTTGAACCCTTCCTTTCATGAAATATTTCATCATGGAAGCAAGAGCTTGGACTTGATTCTCCAGTTTAGGAGAATGAGATGGCTCATCCATGATTTTTACCCCCGATCTTGTACTAAACTGCCTTGTACCATTTGAAATTTCCTTGAAGAATGCCATTGCTTCCCTCGGGCTCTTGTTAGTGATTAAATCGTTCCAAGCAGCATTCACCATTAGCATGTCATCATCACACAACCCCTCGAAGAAATAGTATATCGAATCCCCCCCTTGAATAATATGGACATTTTGCCAATAACCTCTTGAACACTTCTCAATTATCGTAGAGGAATTCATTAGTAAACTGAGAGATATTAGAGAGCTTATTTTTAACCCCGCCAACTTTGAAGCTGGGAAGTATTTCTCAAGAAATATGTGCTTCATGTCCATCTAGGAGGTGATGCAACTGGGTGGAAGGTAGTACAACCAATCTTTAGCCGCATCCCGCTATCAGAAGGGAAACAACCTCAAATAGTAGTCTTTCTCCAAGACTCTCGGTGGCTTCATATTGGTACAAACTAGATGAAAATCCAACAAGTGCTTGTTTGGATCTTCACCACGCATTGCATTGAAAGTTGAGAAATAGTGGATCATGCACTCTTGAGCTCCAAGTAACATTGGGTGTCAAGGTTGGGAAGATAATTCAAAGGGGTTGATTTCCCTATTTAGGAGCCCTTAACTCCCTCAAAGTGCGGTTATCTTCGCCATTTCTCCACTCTCTATAACTATAAAAACTAGTTCTTGTGGAATTCCTAGTCTAGTTCCCATCATCCTTCATTACCTACAACCTGCATACTCTGTTGGGTAATGTAAAACTCCTAAGTTAGTGGTACGGGTGTGTGCCATAAACTGAGAGCAAAAAATTATCCAACTAGAAGAAACACTAGCAAAAAAGGATAGAAGTAACCGAATAACTAGCAAGGAAGCTCAACAACAAAAACCAACAAAAACAAAAATAAAAATAGCACTAACTACTCAACTAAAACGCTATGCAAGTTAACTACTAGACCTTTAAACTAACATCCCCGATAGTGGCGCTAAAATTTGAATCATCCCCTTCTGACGTCGCTTAATCGATCAGGGGATATCCACTATTTGTACCTAGAGAAGGCTAAGTGAGGTCAAAGATAGAGATTTGTATTGTTGCTCCTGTTCCTAATACTATACTACAAAAATTGGTAGATAGTGGCAATTACTGGGGTTGTCTACGGAGATGATCAGAATCTAATAATAAACTACACACAATCGTGATTCGATCGTCAATCCGATCACATGTTACGAATAATCAATGTTGGCAAAACAGGCAATGAGGGGAGGGGGATTTCTAACAACTACTAACATCCAATTGATCACGAGAATAAAATATATAAACTAGCACTTGGGTAATATTTGTGTAACATGATTAATGAGGTTTCGATCCTCGATTTCATCACATATATGAAATATGACCATATTCTAGTGTTTTTGTCATGTAGTGCAGACAATGGTCAAAACTTCCTTTTATTTGCCTCATTAAGGTGCGCTATAAAATCTTCCATCAGTCTCGCACTCGCAACTAGGGGAGTGCAACAATGACTATGCCTCATTGTGCATGTCTAATTCTCTCCCGTACGATTAAGTCATGGGTGGAACACTACGAACGCTACACCCCTAGGCCTACAGAGGCAAAGGAAGTAGGAAACTTATCAATGGCTCTAGGGTCACAAAGATAACCCTATTTTGCCACTCTAGCTATATCTACCTGTAACCCTTTGGACCAACTCGCCGGCTTACTAGTGCATGGTCGATCGTAACGTTAACTCTGTAACCTATGTGTACACACCCACGTGGATCCGGACTATCGTGCATCTAGGTTTCCTTCCCCGGGTGTATAAATAATGCATCAACATGAATGTATACGATGGTGTGCGCTATCTAAGTGAGACAATTATGCAATTCACAATAATATGAAGAACAAGCCAACATAATGATCACAAAACACAGAGAAATTGTTAAATTTAATAAATCTCACAAATAAACAACAATACATAAATAAAATATAATTCCAAAATTAATTAACTACTCCCTAGGCATTGAACTCAAGTATTTCATTGGAATCAACACTTTTGGGCAAAGGAAAAATGAAGAGAAGAAAAGAAAATAACCTAGAGAGAAGGAAGAGTATTTTATCTCTCTAGCTTATTCTTGAAGATGAAAATAGGGATAAATTTAAACCTTGGTAGACAAAGGTCCATATATATAGTAGTAGAGAATTGAACCTTGAAAAAGGCCCCAAAAATGGCCAAAAAATCCTAGCAGCCAAAATTTGGACAGCCAGTAGCAGACGGCACGGTCCGTGCAAGCTCGTACAAAACTGGTCGTGCGTCACGGCATGGTTGTTGCAGCCTTACGCATGGTGGTCCTCACGGAATGACACGGTTAGTGCAGCGCACTAACATTCACAGGCTATGGGCTAGTGCTTGATCCGAAACTTTTGATTTGCGCTCCCCGTGTCGTTCAGCCCAAACCATCGGCTGGAAGGACTTTTTGCTCAGAAAATTGGCATGACTCATGCTATTTCTCACACCACGTGGGATGGTCTTGACTCTTGGGACTTTGAAAGGCACGGAACGTGTAAAACATAGCGGTTCGTACCCATATTTGGCCATTTGGAAGTGTTTTTGGACCCTTGGTATAACGGCCCGCATAAAAGTGAACGGTCCTTGTAATGGAATTTTCACGGGTTGTGCAAGTCACTTTACATGGACCAGATCAGATGGTCTTGGCTTTATGCACGGGTTGTGCCGGCCGGTTGGCCAGTTAATTTGTTTGCACCACCACAGATTAACCTCCGATCCAATTTGAGAGTTCTTGTTATCGATTTTATAGTGCTCGAGAAGATGAATCCAACGGTGTCACCCAAAAGGAATATTCTTCTCGGATCCTTCCCAGAATTCTGTGCAACTCTTCGACAACAATTCCTCCACATCTTTATTGGCCTTCTTGAACTTCAAAACCATATTTTTCGCGCTCAATTCCATCTACTACCATGCTTTGGAGTCTGTAGCCTTCAATCTACTATCATCCTTGTGAATGGCCTTTGACATTTTCTACCATCATTATAAATGGCCTTCAAATATCTTCTACCACCCTCGTTGATGGCCTTCTACAAAATGATGATGAAAAAGTAATCACGGGTAACCTAATAAAAAGATCATAATAGAATATCTAGTTGCTCATGAATACAAAGTGTCCATTAGATTCAATGAAGTCCACAAAACTCGAGATTGAGACAAGAAAACCAATAATGACCGTCTAAAACCTTTGTCGTGAAAACCAAACTAAAACTTGCAATCAACCAAACAAAATATGATAATAAATGTGTCAAATGCATTGGTTAACGCATGCATGAAGGTACACATCACCTTCTCTGATTCGAAATGGTACTGCTACATTCTAGTGGTGTAGACTACTTGTCCAAGGGGGTAGAAGCCAAGACATTAAGGAACGATGATTCGGCAACAGTGCTGAATTTCCTCAAATCAAACATTCTTACCCTTCGGCGTCTCCCAAACCATAATTAGCGTTAGATGAACCCATTTTTGCTACTAGACCATAGCACCTTTGTTGAAGAAATATGAAGTGACCCATAAGACATCCACCACTTACCACCCACAAAGAAATGGTCAGGCGGAGTTATCAAATCAGGAAATCAAGGCTATCCTTGAAAAGACGTTGAACCCGTCTAGGAGAGATTGAAGATCCCAACTAGATGATGCGCTTTGGAACTACCATACCGCACACAAAACCCCCATAGGCATGTTACCATTCCTGATCTACTTTGGGAAAAATGCCACCACCTAGTCGAACTCGAGCACAAGAAATATTGGGTCGTAAACCGCATAAATATGGACCTGAGTAAAGCTAAAAAATATAGGAAGTTGTGATTACAAGAACTTGAAGAACATAAGTGCAACTCCTACGAGATTAATTTACAAAGAAAGGACAAACGTGCGGCATGGCAAGAGAATAGTTAAAAATTAGTTTGTGGTGGGACAAAAGTTCTTGTTTACCAATCTCTACTATGTCTCTTTCTGGGAAAATTGCAATCAATATGGGCAGGTCCATATGTGGCGACCAAGGTATATCTTTAAGGTGCAATAGTGCTGAAAGATGAGAAGGATGGAACTAAGTTTCTAGTTAATGGGAAAAAGGTGAAACCTTACTTTGAGTGAGGAAATTTGGGATTAGTCGAGGAGGAAAATCACCTCCTTGACGATCTAATCCATGAATGAACTCTTCTAAGGTGAATAACTCGTGGGGATGATATTAAATTTACCCATGGTTAATGTTCTCAGATTTTGTTATTTCATTTTTCTTGTAGACATTTTTTGTTGAACTCGTTTACGCTTGGTTTTGTGTTGTTTTAATAGGGAACATTTCGATTGAAGAAAGGCCCAGGGAGTTCACATTTCCAAATGCTTTTGGTGCAAAAATCGGAATTCCCTTCACTATTTCTATGAAGAAAATGAGGATTGCTTTTGGACATCACTCATTTAAAGGAGTCATTCTTTATACCACTTAGCGTAATTTAGGTGACCAATTTTTAGTTATAAGTACCCCTTGCTACTCCATTTGTAATTCTATACCTTATATAATGCATTAGGTACAATGCAAGGTTTGAGTGTTTGGGGGGGGGGGGGTTAGGCACTTAGGATTTCTAGCAAATTATTTTGTGGTGTTAGTTTTCTTTTCTTATTCTCAATGTAGTATGCAGCCCACCCTTGGGGCATTTTGTGATACCAAAAAAATTTGAAAATTGAAAAATTAAAATACACCGGGATATGTCAGCAATGGAAAAAGGCCCGGATAGGTTGAAAAATATATGCAAAAGTGAGAGGCCAAATGGTGTGGAAAAAGGTGAGAAGCGAGCTTGAAAAGAAAAAAAATTGTGGGATGCTAGGATGAAAACCCAAAAGGGCTTCTACGCAAAATGAGAAAAATTGACAAAGTTTCCCATGCTTCTCTTTCATTATCTTTTGGTAGAGTAATTTAGCTTCACACATTCATATTTTGTGAACTTCACCTTTGAGTTGCTATATGGTTGGATTATTGTCTTAGTTTCTTTAGAATGTGAGAGTGGTGAGATTCTTATGTTTTTTTTGGGGGGGGGTGGCTAGGGTAGTCTAGAAAAAATGTTGGATGTCCTGGGGAATTATTTGCATGCTATGTTTTGCTTGAATTTTTTCTCATTCATGCTTCTTCGAGGACAAGTAAAGGTTTGTTGTTGGGGAATTGATGTGCACCTAGAAACATGTGTTTACTAATGAATTTACCACATATCTTAATGTCTTTTGTATGGTTGGTTTCTAGATTTAAATAGGTTTACATTACAAGGATTTTAGATAGCCATTGTTGGTTTTCTTGTCTAAATCGCTCATTTTGTAGATTATTCAAATCTAAGGGATTCTATTCCCTTACGACCATCTAGATCCTATTTAGTGAGTTTCATTGTACATCACTCGTAATCACTTCAAAGTGGATTAGTGAAGGCCATTCGTAAGAATGGTACAGATATTTGAATGCTATTTGCAAGGATGGTACTAGATCGAAAGCCACGTGTTTAATCATGGTAGTAGCTAGGATATGCAAAAAAAAAGTTGATGACCGAAGGATTTAGAAAACTGGTACAGACTGTGCTTCTTTGCACAGCCTCATGCCAACCAAGAGGACCATGCAGTTAAGTGTTGGAGTGTGGCCTTCAAGGTCAATACATGAAGATCCAGTGTGGCCCCGCAGCTATATGTGCGGCCATGCCATTAGAAGCCAAAGAATTCAACTCCAGTCTAAGGCCCGCGAGTTAGGGTGTTCAAAAATACCCAACCCGCACTACCCGGCTTATTCACACTATTTAAAATAACAAAGTATTTTTTTTCATTTTTCAGGGACGGGTACCCGGCCCAAAAACTTTACATATTCTTGGGTCTGTATCAGGCCTGCAAAAATGCTATTCTTGATACCCGGTAAATTCAAATACATTTAATTAATTTTAATATTATATGATATTTTGAATATATCTTCTCTCAATTCTTAGTTTTCCATATATATATATGTAATATTAATTATTAAATAATGTGAATTAACATAACATTGAAGTGCTAAATTTTCAATCATTCTCTTTCAACCCCGAGTTCTCAATTGTTCATTCTTAGTTTCACCCTTTTCATTCCAGTCTCAAAATTTTAGTTGGACCCACAACCACAATCTTATTTATTTGTACGTCCAATTAAAAAAATTTACATTTAGTTTTCACAAATTTTATATCAAATTTTCATTACCTCTCCACTAAATTAAAATTTAGCACAATTATTTTTCTCGTAATTTCACAGTATTTATTAAGTTCATCTAATGGTGATGATGATTACGAACTTGTAACTTTTAATGGTATTTATGTGTTGAACTTTTAAATGATAAAAGGTGATAATTATGTGTACGAAAAATGTCACGAAAATTTAATTGTTAACCTACATTACTATCATTGTAATGATTTTTTACACTAATATACATATATTTAACATAATGATTTAATTATTTATCTCAAAAAAATTAATTTTAAAAGAGTTAACGGGTACTCTATTACCCGGCCCGATAAATCCGGTTACCCGCTATTTTTCCAGGCTAGGCCATGGGCCACATTTTCAACTACCTACAAATACGGTTCCCAAAAGTGTGGCTACCCGTATTTGAAAATCCTTACCAGCAAGGAACTACATGGGCCGCATGCACATTTTTTACCAGGAACCTTTTCCAGTCCGTAGCTCGTGCACTTTTGCACGGGTCGTGGGCTACATGCCATGTGCTATTACACGGCTTGTGCCGACATGGATGCTAGGCTTTCCCTTGTTTTAGGCACCTCTGAGTCCTATTTCTCACCTACTATATAAGGAGCACTAGTCTACTTGGATTTGAGACCCTTCATAAGTTGTAATTTATGTTATCTTAGTTATAAGAGAGGTAGAGAGAGAGAAAGGGACTAACCCTTCTATCTTCTTTTTATATTTCAAATTTAAGGACTATGACATTGAATCCAATGCTTGAATTGGATTCAATGTCCATGGATTAATGTAATTACTTGGAGATTTTATTTCTATTCTTGACTTGGTAGTATTTTGTGATATTCTTGGTGTCCCTATCTTTTATGGTTATGAATATTCACGTTGGATTTGATCTTTAGGTTCTCGTGAGATGCATGTTATAGATCCTATGATACACTGTAGTCATATATGCCATGGATTGACTAGGTTTTTTCCCCTTGGTAGTATCCGGTTAAATCATTGTGGATTCATGAGTTTTCGGCTATGTGAATGTATGCACATAGGACCGTGAGCACCACTCCAATTAGCATACGCCTAACTTTAACTAGATCGTACCCCGATAGAGAAGGCATGATAGTCTGTAGCAACTAGGGCTGTAGTATATGCCTAACTTTGATTAGATCGTACACTGATAGACAAGGTATGATAGAAAACCAATTTTCCATAGGAAAATCAATACTAAAAGCATGCAAGGAGCTAGAGTCGTCAACATTTTCATAAAATTTAAAGCTCATAATATGTGTCCCCTCATCAACTATGCAAGGATTCTAAACATCATCATTATGCAAGACTCTTCGAATTAATCAAATTCATCACAAATTCTTATACCATAACATGCAAGACAAGGCTTAGATGCTCCGTGATTAGGTTTTTATATTTTAAAACCAACTCTATCTATTTCATCTACTGGGGTCAAAGTTCCTAGGTCAATTTTTATTTTGGTCCTCGGTGTCTTTAAAACTGGTCTCTCTAACAAGATTGGGAGTGCACCTCCATCGTGCAACATATCGAGGACATAGAAGTTTGCCAAAAAAACTAACTTGCCAACCCTAAGCATCACATCATTAACTAGACCCCTAGGACTAGCTTCAAAGTGATCGGCCAATTGGACAAATATCCTAGTCTCCTGATGAGACGTCAAATGCATGTTTTTTTTGAAGCATTTAACATCTCTTTTATTATATTTTTGTTGGAAGATTTGTATATTTAGGTAGGTTTACATCATCAAGGATATAAATAACTAATTTCAGCTTTCATATCTAAATTATATATTTTTAACCTATTTCGATTCTAATGGATTTTTTGTCCTTACGAGAATATAGATTATATTTTTTGAGCCTAATTTGTAGATTGCTCGTAAGCACTTAAAAGTGATTTAGTGAAGGTCATTCATAATGATTGGTGTATACTTAGCCTGCAGACTAAAAGTTGTCGGTCTTTAAGCCCAACCCAAGACTCGGCCATGAACCGAACAACAAGGAAGACACGCCCAGAAATAGGGAAGACACTCGTAAGTGATCTCATAATTATAGAAACCATGATACAATACACGATCTGAAACTCTAGCAAGGCAGAGCCACGATCGGGATCTACTATAATTATAGGAAGAGTGGAACTAACTTAGGTAAGCACAACCAACTGAGAAATACTAATAATCTAAAGGAAAGATTTGACTTAATCGTCAGAGTATTTTCCATGGAATCACTTCCGAGGTCTTTCTTGTAGGACTATGCTCGTACTGCAAAAAAAATTCAGCTATCTCACGTGATAAGGATTGCCACATCATTGACGCCGTCTGTGGGGACAAAAAATTCCTTTTTCAAAATGCCAAAAGACTTCAAACTGCTGTTGTGTGTGAAAATATATGATGGGACAACGGACCCCAAGGAATTCTTAAACTCCTATTGCAAAAGTAAGCGATTTTTTGATGTGGAAATTGAAGTTGTCTGGAAATATTTTCTCTTTTCTTGTCTAGGACAGTGATTACATGGTATGACAAACTACCAAATAGTAGTATTCGGTCTTGGGAATAGTTATAAAACTCTTTTTGGGACGCTTCTATCAGAAGCATAAATTTAACTAGACAATAGAATACTTAAACAATATAGCCTAGCAAAGTGATGAAAGTCTGGCAGACTACCATAATAGGCTCGTTACTGAAAGTTTTCAAGTGCACGATCTAACGTACCAATCGTCACTAGGCGCATTCATAGGAGGTATGCAATCAGGTAAATTATACAAAGAAATCACTAAGAACATGTGCGTAAACTTGAGAGAACTGCATAAAATGATTGAAAGGCATGTGGGGACTGAAGAAGAAAACAACCGCAAAACAGAGCACGAGTGAGGCTAATAAAGGATAAGAAAAGATCCACAGAAGGGCTTTGCGAAAAGGTGAAAGGGAAATATCTCTTTCAAATGAAAAGATTCAGGGGTGCATATGACCTCATTTCCTGAAACACCATTACCGAAGTCACAAAAGGAAATTTGGCAGGCAAACAGGGAGTTGTTTCGCGAACCTATGCCAATGATAACATCACTAGAAAAATTTCTAGAGAATACTACTACACTTTTCACTACGACCATGAATATGATATTTAATAGTGCAGAGACTCGAAAAGGCAGATCGAGGAGAATCAGCGAAATGGTTAGTTCAGCCAATGCAAAAAGGAGGAATGAGAACACTGTTACAGTGAAGCCAAAACAATGGGAAATGCGATGGCGAAAAACCAAGGCACAGTGAATGCACGGAACAATAATAAAAAAAATGACAACAGTTGTAGGTTATGAAGATGATTTGGTGAAAGATGGAATAGAGAAACTAATTCTCTCAATCCATTGATCAACAGAAGCTCTGTCTAACAACGCTTGAAAATCTACGGCTAGGTACTCCCCACCATAAGAACCAAATGATAAAAGGCTTCGCTGCGATGAGATGATAACATTTAGAATAAAATTGAAATTCCCAACACTTCACCTCATAATGACCAATTCTCATTGTGGCTAAGATTAGAAATGCCACAGTCTACAGGGTATTCGTTGACAATGGAGGTGTAGTCAAAAGACTATTCGCTGATTGCTTTGACAAATTATGTGCACCATTATACATGCATTAGATGATGTATTTAACACATTTATTTTCATATTTTGCTGGGTTAACTATATTTTTAGTTAGGTTTGGACGACAAAGGGTTTAGATGACCACTTTTCATTTTCTTGTCTAAATCCCTCATTTTGTAGACTTAATTGAGACTAATGGATACTTTGGTATTCACGGACACCTACATCTTCATCTTAGATCTCGTTAGTAGGTTTCCCGTGAGTGATTTTTCATTTTCTTTTGGCGGAAAGCCATCTGTGAGGGTGGTAATAGATATTTGAAAGCCATTCACAAGAATGTTAGAAGATATCCAAGGCTATTTGCAAGGATGGTAGTACATTGAAGGCCACAAACCTCAAATAGTAGTAGTAGATGGAATTAGAACCAAGAAAGGTAGAGTCAAAGTTCTATAAAGCCAAAGAAGAAATGGAAGGATCATTGTTCAAGGTTGCAGGAGTCCTGGGAAAAATCCTAGAATAATCAGCCTTGAGGGTGTACCACTGGATTCTTCTTCTTGAGCGCTACAAATTGACTACAAGAACTCTCAAATCGGAAAAGGGTTCACCTTTAGCAAAGCATAGAAGTTAGCCATGCAAACCATCCAAGGCTAGCATGGACCATATATGCTTGGCATGGAACGAAAGCTAGCACTACTCTCACTAACTAGCAGAGCCCGTGCATAGGGGACATGGCATGACTCGTACCAATATCTGGCACGAGGCCTTCTCTTTTCACACAAAAATTGGCTAAGTATGGGGTTGGGATGTTCCATTTTACCAATCACGTGTCATTTCAAGTCACAAATGCAAAGACCAGCCCACTAGGTGTGAAGAATGAAGAGGGGCATGCTGAGGTACTAAGTAAATTAAGGTTCTAGTCGACTGAGCATGCAAAATTACACATGGCCTGGATTAGAAGCAAAAAAAAGACTCCACTGGCAGCCTGCACTGGGTGACACGGGGCATTCCCGACACATCCAGCACTGGTCATGCCAGGCTGGTGCAAACCCCTAGTGGCTGCTAGGGTTTTGGCCACTTTTTGGGCCTAGTTTTATCCCCAATTCTCTACTACTATATATATGGACCTTTGTATACTAGAGTTTAAGTTTATGCCATTTTTAGATCTTAGTAGGTGGCTAGAGAGAGAAAACATTCTCCTTTCTCTCTTGTTTCTTTTCTTTTCATTTTATCTTTCTCTTGTCCAAAAGTGTTGAATCCTATCAAATACTTGGATTTAATGCTTAGGGAGTAGGGATCATACTTGGGGACTATATTTTTGTTCATGTGTCGATGTTTATTTCTTGAGATTTCTAGATCTACCTATTTCTATTTCTATGTGTTTTGTGTTCATTATGTTGGATGGTTCTTAATATTCTTGTGAATTGCATGAAATTATACAGGCATACAATCGAGCCTACTTTCATGTTAGTGCACTAATGCTTCTCCCCGATTAAGGAAACCTAGATATGCTTGGGTTACGTACACGAAGGTTACTGTTCTTAATCATCACAATCAACCATACATCTAGTTAACCAACCAAAGAGGTCTGAAGAGTTGCGGGTAGAGATAGAGTAGGTAGAATACTAGGGTTATTTTTTTAATCCTAGAATCCATCGATAAGTTCACTACTTCCTTTTCCTTTCTAAGCCTAGGGGTAGTTTCGTTCGAGGTGTTCTGCCTGGGACTTAATCAAACAGGGGAGAAACAAACCTGCGCAATGTACCATAGCTGTTGTTGCACTCCCCTAGTCGGGAAGGCAATGCTAATGGAATATTTTATACGTGGACCTCTATGTAACAGATAAGAGAAATTTTTTACCATTGTCCACAACACATGACACAAACACTAGAATAGGATTGAGTTTTTTAATCTTATGAAATATGTGATCGAAATGACATCAACCATGTTATGCTAATATTAGCCGAGTGCTTGTTTGAATTGTTTATTCTGTTGAGTGCATGCTTGTAGTTCATAGTTTAAAATCCCCCTAATGGCTATTTTCACAACATTGTTTATTCCTAACATGTGATCAGATTGATGACCCAACCACAGTTGTGTTTAATAGATAACTAGATCCCTGACATCTCTGTGGACGACCATGGTACCTGCCACTATCTACCATTCTTGGTAGTTAGTAGTGGGAACATGAGTAACATGTAAATTATTATCTTTGATCACGTCCCCCTTTCGGTTATTAGTATATCTCCCCTCCTCTCATATTTTTCACAACTCTCGGGAGGGAGTGGGTCAAATTTTGGCGCCGTTTTCAGGGATTTTATTTTAAAATTCTAGTAGTTAATTTGCATAACGTGTTAGTTGAGTAAGTAGTGTTGGTTTTGTTTTTTTTTCTTTTTGTTTTTTATTATTGAGCTTTCTTACTTGTGTCTGATTACTTCTAACCCTTTTTGCTAGTGTTAATTTTAGTTGGACATTGTATTATTCCACTTTATGGTATACACCCATACTAAAACCTTGGGAGTTTTACATAGTCCAACGAGTTGCACATATAGTAGGTGAGGAAAAAAAAGGGAACCTAGGCCGGAAGTTCCACAAGAACCACTTTCGGTAGCCGTAGATAGAGAAGAGATGGCAGAGGACAACCGCACCTTGAGAGAGTTGATGGTTCCAAAATTGGAGAATCAACCACTTTGCATCATTTTCCCACCATTTCTTCCAAATGTGACGTGTGACCTCAAGAGCGGCATAATTCATTGCTTGCTAACTTTCGAAGGGATGGCCGGAGAAGATCAAAACAAGTATCTCTTGGAGTTTCACATAGTGCGTACCAATATGAAGTCGGTGGGTGTTTCAGAGGAAGACTATAATCTTAGGGAATTTCCTTTCTCACTTAGGGATTAGGCCAAAGATTGGTTGTATTATTTTCTACCCGGTTGTATCACCTCATATATAAATATGAAGTGACACTTTCCTGAAAAGTACTTTTCAGCTTTAAAGTTGGCAGGGTTGAAGAAGCAACTTTCCAACATCTCTCAGTTTGCCAATGAGTCTATCTATGAGTATTGGGAGCAGTTCAAGAGATTGTTGGCTTGTGCCATTCATTCATTCAAGGAAGGATGCTTAGTTTACTGTTTCTTTGAGGGGCTATGTGATACTGATATGCATATGGTGAACGCCGCTTTCAACGGTTCGATCGCCAACAAGAGCTCAGGGGAGACGATGACACTCTTCGAGGAAATAGTTAACGACACAGTACATGATCTAGGGTGAAGCCTGTGGATAAACCACCTCAATCCCCAAAGTTAGAGGAGAAAGTTCAAACTCTTACCTTCATGATGAATGAGTTCATAAAAAGGGGAGTCCAATAAGCAAAAGTGTGCAGAGTTTGCAATCTTGATAATCACACTGACGCTTGCCTGCAAGTGGTGGAGAATTTTAAGAAAGTTAAGGCATTGGATTTCAACAATGGTGAATATAGGCCACAGTTTACAAGAGGGAAAAAACAAGGGCTCCATGGGAACTAAGAAGGAGAAAGACAAGATCCCTATG
>JAULKK010300501.1:0-12606 GCA_032355705.1 Rubia peregrina
GTAATCGAACTTATGAGCTCGAACTCGAGCTTGGCTACCAGATACGAGCTGATCTCGAGCTTTGCTAATTTTAATCGAGCCGAGTTCGAACACAAAAAATGAAGCTCGAGTCGATCTCGAGGCGAGCTCGAACATAGGCATTTTTATTAGAGCCGAGCTCGAGCCTGTGGGAGGTCGGGCTCGGATCATCTCAATCTCACCCCTAATTGTGGGTGGACGAGAGTGGTGAAATTGTGGTGGGTGGTGACAATGTCTTGAAAAGGAAGAGATGGCCAATAATTTCATAGTGAAATATAATTCTTCCCACTATTTTGTATAATACTCAATGATGTATGTTGCGTGCTTTTATTCAATCAAGATATTAATATGATTCATAAATCTTTTGGATTGTTAATCATAAGCTAAAGGAAGCTGAAATGACACGAAAGCAAAGAATAATCTTTGTTTAATACATAGGCACCAATATCTTATTTGAATAACCGGTGCTGGAAAATAGAGGATGTGCTCTGTTTAACACATACACAGTGGTATTTTTATTGATGCACTGGTATTAGATACCGATGCTTGGTACTTAGACATAAAAATTGTGTTTCACTCTCTGTTTAAAGTATAACATTCATTAGGGAATTAAAGCAGGCGAAAGCAACTACTCATTCATCATAATTACACCAGTTTTGATCCCATAGGCACCGGTACTGATACCAGTACTAGGTACTTAGCCACATAAATTTTTTCAATCTCGGGTCAATGGATTACATTAAATGGGAAATTAAAGCAGCCACAAGTAGCTTCTTATTTTTTGGACTTCCACCGGTGTAGAACACAAAGGCACCAGTACTCCTACCGGTGCTAGTTACTTAGACAAACAAGCTTAGTTTTGTTCTTGGGTCCATGAATTACATTAATCGGGGAATTAAGCAGCTGCTCATTCATAAGACTTACACTAGTTTTGAACACAAATGCACCGGTACTGCTACCGGTGCTAGGTACTTGACCAAAATTTTCAAGTTTTGCTCTCGGGTCAATGAATTACATTAAATGGGGAATAAAAGCAACCCCACACAGCTGCATTAATCTATCATAGGTACCAGTATTTTGGTCAAAATACCAATTTGTTGTTTCCTTCCTCAACGTGGATACCACAAAACATAGTTTCCCTATAAAGAAAGCACATATCACCCTCTATCAAAATTTACCTATGAAGGATCGGTAAAAAGAGGTAAGTCACCCCCTCCATATATACTACTATTCATATGGTGATTGATATGAAATGTTTGTTCAAGTATATATGTCATTGTTCATGATTCTTTTGGGCCTCCTGCAAGGTGTTTGATAAAATGTTTGATGGGTTTTTTAAGAGATGAGACCAAAACCCACATTGAAAAGGACATTCCATGCATCCTCTTCATAACCAACCATTCCATCGACAAACAAGTACCCATATGATACTTTCGTGTCTGAGGAGGAAAGGGTTATACAACAAACATACAAAACACGCCGCCATCAACTAGACAGAGGAATAGAGACATCTCCTCCATTTAAAGAAACTATCTGCATCCTTAGGTAGGAAAGACTCTGTGAGACTCCACCTACATTCAACCTTAGTATCCTAAGTGAGTTCTACGCAAACTAGAGGTACGGGCCGAGGTTGGATGAGGTGTATTGTAGAGGCAAAATTGTGCCACTTACATCGAAATCTATAAAAGACTTTTTTGGGTTGCCTAATGTTCCAAACGGCGAGGATGAATTCATTGCATTCCATACCATAGATAGGGAATGACTCTACATACAAGATGTGATTGGAAAAGAGATCGTCAAGACTGTAATCAGGGATCGTACCAACGTTAATGATTTGGTTAAACCAGGACAGAGCGAAATTCCTTAGAAGGAACTGACTTCCAAAACTAATGGGTGGTATCACTTTGTAGCGTCTTGAATAGATCCAGTAACAGTGAACATGAAATTTTTCAAAACTAGGCTCACTTACTTGTACGTAACAAAAAGAAACTTCAATGGAATGTTGGTCGGTGAATCGTGAATAGTTTGAGACAGAAATCAAATAAGACTGGGTGCTATAGTTTTTGCAGCCTCATCTCGTCAGTGTGTTCAAGAGCTAACGTCAGTCACTGTCCCCACGACATATATGGGTAACCAATGGGTAAGATTCGTGTGGAGTATTTCTAAAAATAAGGTTATGAACCAGTAGTCCCTTCACTTGAATCTAGAATTCCTGCCTTGGAGGTTGGTGTACAAAACATTCTTGAAGAATCCAAGTATCAAAGATTATGGTGCGATCATATGGTTAAGGTTTTTAGCTACCAATTCCCAGAGGCAGTGAAAGGCGTTGGAGATTTCCCACTGTATTGCAAAGCCAATGTGAAGCATGTGGATATTGGGACCAGTACATGAGATACAGATGATACATCAGAAAATTGGGAGGCGGAACCATTTTTCCATTACTATTCTTGAAATTGATGTAGTATTTGGTGAACCTTAGCAAATTTGAAAGAACATATTAGACCATCTTGAACTGCCTGCCTAATTTATATATCTTTAATTCCAGAAAATTCTTATGTCATTGATGCTAAGGATTACTGGTATGCAAAAATACTCAGTGTTTTTTTGTGTGGGTATATAGTGTCCACAAAAAATATTTGGCTTGTTCGGTAATTTCTCTTAAAAAACTACACTACAAACACACCAATTAATTCTACAACGTATATTATCACTTTTACACATGTCATCACCTTGAATGAAACATTCATTATATGGTTCATTGGGTAAGAATAACAAAAATTGTAATTCTTGAGAATATAGTACGGCCAATCAATGTTAACTTTTGAGGTAGTATTGTACACCAATTCAGGGTGGAAACATATGGTCATGGTCATTTTGAATTGAATTGAATTGCATTTTAGTGTCGCCAATTTTAGTATCTTGACGCTTCCAAGAAATCTTCGAGGGACTAAAGTGCAAAAAGAATTTTTTTTTACTCGTAGCTCGAAATTGAAATCCACTTCAATTGGATGGTACTCCAAACATCACCAATAATTCCAAATTATAGGAGTGAGGAAGTGGTTGGGTTTGGGAACAAAAGTAAGTTCATAAGATATTGGGATTACACTTTATTACTTCAAAGAAAATCATTACAAGTTACTCTAGAACATGTTCTTGAGCTTTTTG
The DNA here is from genome assembly GCA_032355705.1 of Rubia peregrina. Classification (NCBI taxonomy): domain Eukaryota; kingdom Viridiplantae; phylum Streptophyta; class Magnoliopsida; order Gentianales; family Rubiaceae; genus Rubia; species Rubia peregrina. Next base: position 3,184 of record JAULKK010300501.1, read on the forward strand.
AAATTTACCACCAAAACTCAAATATTTTCCAATTTGAATATAAGGCTAGAATATTGAATTTTATACTGTTTAGAGTTATGGAAAGTACCGTAATCACATCACCCATTTTGAGGACCTACCTGCAACAAACAAAGATCAACCATACGACTTAGATATTATAGTATATTATAAGGTCCCGCTCGAGTGCATAGGAATGGAGGTCGAAAGAGTTATTTGACATGCCCCCTCCTGGGGCCCCAAATAAATAACCTTTTCATGGGAGATCTACAAGCCAAAAAAGGAAGGAATCAAAGATAGAAATTTGTAATGTTGATCCCATTCCTACTACTACACTACCAAGATTGGTAGATAATTGAAAGTACCAGGGTCGTCCACAGAGATGTTAGAGATCTAATAATAAACTACGCACAACCGTGATTGGGTCGTTAATCCGACCATGTGTTAGGAATGATCAGTGATGGTAAAACAAACATTGGGGGGAGGGGTTTATAACTAAAACTACTTGCATGCAAATGGTCACGAGAGTAAGCTATATAAACTAACACTCGAGGAATATTTGCAAAAGATAATTAATGTCATTTCGATCATCGATTTCATCACATATAACTATAAGCCTATTCTAGTGTTTATGACACGTGGTGTGATCGATGTTCAACACTTCCCCATACCTATCACGTATGGTGCACATGTAATCTTCCATCAACACCGCCTAAATAATTAGGGGAGGGAAACAATGGCCCAGCCTTCCATGCAGATCTGAGTCTCCCCCGTACGATTACGTCCCAAGTACTACACCTCGAATGCTTCTCCCTAGGCCTAAAAAGGTAAATGGGGTGAAGCACCTTATCGATGGATCTAGGGTTGCAAAGATAACCCAGTTTTCTTCTTTAACTATCTCTAGCCGCTACCCTTCAGACCAACTCATCATCTTACTAGTGCATGGTCAATCGTAACGTTAACATCGGCAACCTACGTGCACACACCCACTTGGATCCGGACCCATCGTTATCCCAAGCACATCTAGGTTTCAGACTCTCCCCCTCCCGAGCGTCTGATGAGACATAAAATGCATTCATTTTACATAGAATTTAACATCTCTTCTGTTATCAATTAGCTGCAAGATTGCTAGATTTAGGTAGGTTTGGGTTTAGATTATCATTTTTGGTTTTTAATATCTAAATCCTTCTTTTCGCAACCTACTTTGAATATAATGGAATTATATCCTTATGAGTGATGTGCTCATCTCTTTTTAACACATTTGAAACTTATAGCTATAATAGATTAGGATTTTATATTAGGTTAATGGACTTTTGGTCCTTATGAGCATCTAGATTCCTTTTTGTGAGATTAATTTGTAAATTGCTCGTAAGAAATTTGGAATAGTTTAGTGAAGGTCATTCATAAGAATGGTAGAAGAAGGAAGACCACTTACAAATTGGTAGAAGATAGATTGAGGAAGAAAGGCAAAGTAGCGGAGGAAGAATGATTTGGATTTTTGGAGTCGAATTTTGATAATGATCCGAGATGAATTGGTATCCATGGATAGTATCATTGGATTCGTCTTTGCGAGTATTATAAAAATGACTACACTAACTCCCAAAATGGATGAATGGTTCACTCATAGTGACAAAAATAAGAAGGAGGGCAGATTGGGCATTACGGGCCATAGCAATGTATTGCAGCCCGCAGTGGAAGGATTGGGCTGCTTTTTCATCTTCACTTTTTAGCCTCTTATCCTCTCTTTTTCTCTCCCCCAAATTTCCCCCCTTTCAAACCCTAGTTTTTCTTTGTTTTTCATCTTAGTTCATCTTGGATTATATTTAGTTTGATTTTGATTATTAGTATAACTTGTATTTGCTAAACTTAGTCTTGGGAGCAATTGATTAAGGCTTCCAAACCCATGTCTTGAGAACTCTTTATGAGCTATTTAATGTTTATGCTATTGTGCATTTATAGAGTTTTGAATGTTGGTTGTTGAATTCATTAATGTTATTGGAAGTTTGATTATATGAATTGCTTGTATGATTGCTTGTATGTTTCTTGTTAGGATTAGGAAAAAGTAGCTAATTTTCCCCTCCTTTGATATGGAATCCAAGAGCTTGAATTAGATCTTCTAATTGTGTTGATGATTTGATAATTTCTAGATGAATGTGATAATGTCGAACTCTCTGTCATGTTTGTTTTGCATAGCAAATAGGAGAGGTCTACGAACATTGAACGTATTTGACTAATCTTATGTATATGCATGAATTGGTTCAATGTTTAGACACAGTGTAGTGTTTATAAGTGTTACCAAGCTTTTTTAGTCTTCGTACTCAATTCATTAATGAGATAACTTTAGCTGTTTCTCGACTAAAGGGGTCATTAGTGAGGTTTACTAATAGATGTCTAATTCACTCTTGTAAACTACTATCGAAGAAGGATAGAAGATTTATCTTCACAACAAATAGTTAAAGTATTTGATAAGTTGTAGATTCAAGGATAGATAAGAAGTTTGGAAGTGGAAATCTATTGCGCCCAAGGTCCCGAAACTTATATTTTAATCTCATTTTAGTAGTTTTTACGAATTTATTAGATTTACATCGCTTGCTAGTTATCTTCTTTTTTACTTTCCTAACTTAGAGAAACCAACTCCCCCCCTCTTTACATGCTTTCTTACATATATGTATATGTATATCTAGCCTAGTATCCACCCTTATATGCATGGCCCTAAGGAAAATCCCTTTTCTTCGTGGATCGATTTTCCACTATCTACTTAGTTGTAGTTAGGAAGCATTTATGGCTTATAAATTGTAACTTTGAGAGGTACGACGATGACCTTCCAGCATCGTTAGAAAACACCTTTTCATGGGAGATCTACTAAGTTGAGAGGGGGATGTGAGTCAAAAATAGATATTTGTAATGTTGCTCCATTTCCTACTACCACATTACCAAGAATGGTAGATAGTGGAAAGTACTGGGGTCATCCATAGAGATGTTAGGAAGCTCATAATTAACTATACACAATCGTGACCGGGTCGTCAACCTGACCACGTGTTAGGAATAAACAATGTTAGTAAAACGATCATTGGAGGGATTTTTACTAACTACTAGCATGCAAATGATTAAAATAATTAACAATATAAACTAACACTCCGGGGAATAGTTGCGTAACATGATTAATGTCATTTTCATCATTGATTTCATCAAATACAAGAACTAACCCTATTCTAATGTTTGTGACACGTGGTGTGGACAATGGTCAAAACTTCCCCATATATGTCACATAGAGGTGCATGTATTAAATCATCCATCAGCCTCTCCCCAGCAACTAGAAGAGTGCAACAACGGAAATGGCTCATTATCCTAGTCTGATTCTCCCCCGTGCGATTAAGTCTCGGGCGGAACACCACAACTGCACTACCCCTAGGCCTAAGCAAAGGAAGTATGAATCTTATCAATGGTCTAGGATCAACAAAATAATATTAGTTTGCTACTTAGTCTATCTCTACCGGCAAACCTTCAAACCTTATAGTCGGCTACCTAGAGCATGGTCAATCGTGACGATTAACAACGGTAACCTTTGTGCACACAACCACACAGTTCCGGCCTATCGTCACCCTAAGCGCATCAAGGTTTCCTTCCCCGGGGGGCAGCAATAGAGCAAAAATATGAAAGTAGACTTAGGTGTGTTCTAACAAAGTCTGACAATCATGCAATTCAAAAGAATTATAAGAACAAGCCAACATAATAATCACAAAGCACATAGAAATATGTAGATATAGAAATATAACAAAAAGAACATTAATACATGAATACAAAATGTTCCCCAAGTAAGATCCCCTACTCCCTAAGCATTGAACCCAAGTATTTCCTTGGATTCTACGTTTTTTGGGCAAAAGAAAAATGAAAGATGAAAAGAAAAGAACATAGAGAGAAGGAAGAGTGTTTTCTCTCTTTAGCCTACTCTTGAGATATAAAAATGACCACAGTCTTAAACCCTAGAAGACATAGGTCCATACATATAGTAGTAGGGAATTTGGCCTAAAAATAGGCCAAAATGTCTAAAAACCCTAGAAGCCACAACCAGTGCGAGAGGTAGTGTCTGGCACGGCCTGTGCCGTCTGAGGTGGCCTCGTGCTGGCATGACACGTTGGCCCAGGCACAGGCTGAAGCCTTGTTCTGGAATGGGCCATCGGTCTTGGCACGGGCTGCACCACTCATGCCGGTGGGGATCCGTGTCAATCGGCACAGGCTGTCAGCTGACACTCTATTTTTGCTCCTTATAATCCACGCCCCATGTCGTTTGGCATGCCTGATTGGCTGGAACCTCATTTTTCTCAGTATATCGATGTGAGATGTATCTTTCTTCACACCCCGTCGACTGGTCTTGACATTGGTGACTTGAAACGGCACAGACCCTGTGAAACGGGATGTTCGAACCCATACTTAGCCAAATTTTGGAGTGAAAAGAAGACAAAGGCACATGACCGGCACAATTTAGCATGGTCCATGTTGAAGCTTGGCACGGGTCGTGCCGAGTAGAATTGGTCATACCAAGGGCTCCTGACACAAGCCGTGTGGCAAGGAATGGGCCATGCTTGGTGAGACTCTTGTGCCGGTCTAGTACGGTTCGTGTTGGTCCGTGCAGGGCGTTGCTTATCTGGTCGGCTGACTTGTTTGCTCTGTTACGAGTGAACCATTGGTTTGATTTGAGAGTTCTTGAGAAGAGGAATCCTATAATGCCACCTTCAAGGGATGATTCTTCTCGGATCCTTCCCTAAACTTTGTGCAACTCCCGGACAACAATTTCTCCATTTTGGATTTGGTCTTCTTGAACTTTGAATCTTCCTTTTTGGTCTCAATTCCATCCACTACCATGCTATGAAATTTGTGGCCTTCAATCTACTACCATATTTGTGAATGGTCTTTGATATCTTCTAACATCCTTGCAAATGACCTCTGATATCTTCTAACATCCTTGCGAATGACCTTCGATATCTTCTACTATCCTTGCGAATGACCTTCAAATATCTATTACCACCCTCGCGCATGGCCTTCGACAAAAGATAATGAAAAAGCACTCATGAGCAACCTACTAATGAGATAAAAAAAGAAGATCTAGGTTCCTGTGAATACAAAGTGTTTATTAGTTTCAATTAAGTCTACAAAACTAGGGATTTAGATAAGAAAACCAATAATGGCCGTCTAATTCCTTTGTTGTGCAAACCTAACTAAAACTAGCAATCAACCAAACAAAAGATAATAATAAATGTGTAAAATGCATTGGCTAACACATGCATAATGGTGTCATTTTCCCTCCCGGGGGTATCAATATTGTATCAACATGAAAGTAGATATTGGTTTGTGCTAACTAAGTGTGACAATCATGCAATTCATAAGAACATTAAGAACAAGCCAACATAATACTCCCTCCGTCCCAGAGAAATTGGCACACTTTCTATTTGTGTCCGTCCCACAGAAATTGGCACACTTCAATTCTTACGTAAAGTGGCAATAAATGAGCTTATACTTTTACTATATTATCCCTCAAAAGTTGATTAAATCTACTAGTCAACTCTTCCATTACCAAAATACCCTTCCTTTATTTCCCATCAACAATTCCACATCAACTTGCATTAAAAACCGATCCAAAGAAAGTGTGCCATTTTCTCTGGGACGGAGGGAGTATCACAAATCACATAGAAATAGATTAATCTAAGAAATCTCACAAAATAGACACAAATACATGAATACAAATATAATCCCCAAGTTAATTTAATTACCCCCTAAAATAAATCCATGAAAAATATTGAGTTAAATGACATAAATCTAGGAAAATAAGGGAAAGAAAAAAAATAGAAGAAAAGAGAAGGAAAATAGAAGAAGGGCTCTACAGAGAGAGAACTCTCATTTTCAGTATACCTCGAGAGTGGAAATAAAATATACATTTTTCCTACTTAGTTAACCCTAGAATACTAAAGGTTCTTATGTATAGAAGTAGCGAATTAGGTCTTAAAAAAGGCCGAAAAAGGCATAAAATCCTAGCAGCTGCAAACGGCATGAGCTGTGCAAAATGGTACAGGTCGTGCTAGCTGGTTAGCCTCGTGCTAACACGGGGCGTGTGTCTTGGTGTGGGTCGTGCCAATCGGTTATCCTCTTGCTGACACAGGTTGTGTGTCTTAGAGCAGGTCGTGCCAGCCGGTTATCCTCGTGCTGACACGGGTCATATCTCTTAGCGCGGTCCATGCTGACACGGGCCATGTGTCATGGAACTGGCTATTAGATGGTGCTCAATTTTAAACTTCTTAATCATGCGGCCCGTGTCGTTTAACACGGGCCATTGGTTGGAACCTTGTTTTGCTCTGTAACATGGCACAAGCTATGTCATTCTTCACACCCCGTGTGATTGTCTTTGCATTAGTTACTTGAAACAACACGGACCATGTGAAACGGAATGGTTTGCACCCATACTTAGCCAAACTTTGGAGTGGATTGAAGACATGGGACATGATCAGCTGAGTTTGGCACGATCCGTGTTGGGGCCTCGTACGGGCCGTGTTACTTGGAACGGTCCATGCTGGGGCTTGGCATGGGCTGTGTTTCTTGGCACGGTCCGTGTCGAGCACCCTTGGTATGTGCGGTGCTAGGTGAACCTCGTGCTGGCCTTGGCTGGCCCGGCCGGCTGACTTGTTTGCTCTGTTACGGATGAACCGTTGATCCGATTTGAGAGTTCTTGCAGTTAACTTTTCAGTGCTCAAGATGAAAAATCCAATAGTGCCACCCTCAAAGGTTGATTATTCTTGGATCATTCCCAGAACTGCGTGCAACTCTCGGATAACAATTCGTCCACTTCATCCCTGGCCTTCTTGAACTACGAATCCTTCTTTCTCGGGTTCAATTTCACCCACTACTATGATTTGGAGTCCGTGGCTTTCAATGTACTACCATCCTTGAAAATGACCTTAAATATCTTCTACAATTCTTGCAAATGGCCTTCAAATATTTTCTACCACCTTCGTGGATGACCTTCTACAAAAAAATTGATGAAAAAGTACTCACGAGCAACCTACAAATGAGATCAAAAAGGAAGATCGAGGTGCCCATGAATACAAAGTGTCCATTAGCTTCAATTATGTCTACAAAACTAGGAATTTAGACAAAAAACCAATAATGGTCGTCTAAACCCTTTGTCGTGTAAACCTAACTAAACCTAGAAATCAATAAAATAAAAGATGGTAATAATTGTGTCAAATGTATCGGCTAATGCATGCAAAAAGGTGCACATCAATCCCCCATACTTAAACCTCTACTCGTCCTCGAGTAAAAAAAAAGAGAAAAGATCTAAGCGAAATGTAGCATGCAAAGATAAGTTAGTCAATGCATTCAACTTATTCCCAAGCTACCCTAGTTCCCCCAAAGAAGTAAGAATCTCAAAAATCTCACACTTTCCGAAGATACTAAAATAACCTAACCACCCGAAATACTGTGAAGAAAGAGCTAAGCACAAATGATAAGTGTTGAACTAGCTTACTCCACCGAATAGTCCACCAAAAGCAATCTAAGAGTTGTTGCCAAAAAAACCACCAAGGATAATCTAAAAGATCTTCAACTTGGTTGTAACTAAGGATAACTCGGGATTCTCAACTTAGCTACAACCAAGGATAATGCCGAAGGATCCTTAAATTGATTTTTTTTAGTTTTCTCTCAATTTCTTTCATTTTGTCTAAGAGCCCTTTTTCGACTTTTCATCCTAACTTTCACACATGTTGAGCTCACCATCTCACCTTTTTCCACACGGCCTTTCAGTTTTTGCATAAGAATTCCAACTTAGCTGGGCCTAACCTCTCATTTTTACTTAGGTCTTTCAACCTATTCGGGCTTTCTTCCCATTTTTATCCAAGTCAACCTTTCGGGTTTCTGACTTTTCCGGGTATACACACACACACATACATACATATATATATATATATACGAGAAGAGTTCAATACACAACCTTATGTGTACACCATTTTATACACCAAATCTCAACCTGTAATTTAACATAATCTAATGGTTGAGATTATTTTACTAAAAATAGATTTAATGAATGGGTGAGATTATTTTAGATGGAAGATTGAGATTTGGCGTACAAAATGGTGTAAAAATAAGAGTGTGTATTGAACCCTTCCCTATAAGAGTGTGTTTTGAAAGATATATTATCAATTATTTTACAATTCTATTCATGGTCATGCTCGAGAAATAAAATAAAAATAATGTTATTGTATTATTAATTGCATTTTTGTGAAAATTAATTTTATTATATCAGAATTATAATTATTATATTTTCAAAAGATTTATTATTGTTTATTGTTGCATGTGGATATTGTACATTTGAAAATATGGAGATTGTACTACACGATCAAACCAAATTTCATGTGATATACACTTTCTGCAATTCAAGCATTAAATGCATCCAACATGAACAGGTCGCTCGGCCTAACACTACCCGTGGCCTTGTGCTAGCAAAGCCTGCTCGGCGTGGCACGAGCCATGAGCCTCATGGTAGCGCGATCTGTGTCGCCCGACACATACCACTAGCTAGAGCTCAGTTTTGTTGTTTCTGAGTGCACATCCCGTTTCGTTTGGCACGAGTCATCGATTGGAACCTCATTTTGCTCTGTAACATGGCACGAGCTATGTCATTCTTCACTTTCGTGGGATAGTCTTTGCATTAGTGACATGAAACGATGCAAACCGTGTGAAATGGAATAGTCTACGCCAATAGTTAGCCATTTTCTTTGGAGTGGATCGAAGACATGAGACACATGTAGTAGGAGTTCATACGGTCCATGCAACCTCAAGAACAGGCCCTATTCTTGGCACGGTCCATGCTGAGCACCCTTGGCACAGGTCGTGCTGGGTGACCTTCGTGCCGGCTTGGCTGTCCTCGTGTCTGTCCTCGTGCCTACCTTGGTTGATTTGTGCAGGCCCTGGTTGGCTCGTGCCGGTCGGCCAGTTTTATTGGTTGATGCCTTCCTTCGTCCTTGACCTCTTTGAACTTCAATCTCACTTTTTCTTGGCTCAATTCCATCTAGTACGGCACTTTAAGCCCGTGGCCTTACCATTCTTGTGAATGGCCTTCAAATATCTTCTACCATTCTTGCCAATGGATTTGCACAAAATGGTGTCAAAATATCCATGAGCAACTTACTAGTGATATCATAAATGAAGATGCATGTTCCCGTGAATACAAAGTGTCCATTAGCTTCAATTAAATAAAAAAAACTTGGGATTTAGACAGGAAAACTAACGATCGTTTAAACCCTTTGTCGTGTAACCCTAACTAAAACTAGCAATCAACCAAGTAAAACACAGTAACAATTGTGCCAAATGCATTGGTTAACACGTGCTATATAGTTCACATCACCCCCCCCCCCCACACTTAAACCTTTACTCGTCCTC
>JAULKK010300512.1:0-12606 GCA_032355705.1 Rubia peregrina
ACATGTGCAAACTAAAAGAGGTCGGAGTGAGTTGTAAGCACTGAACAACTTCTTCAGTTTGCCAAAATAAATGGCAATAGTCTGACCATTCTGCCGATCGTTCTGTATATCTTCACACATCTGCAAAAAAATTGGACCATTCCCAAGAGTAAATCAGGCCTTAAGATCATCCCACAATTCCTTAACTATGGAATAGTAACTGGTAGTTGAACACAACGGTGGATCTAGAGTCTGCAAGATCCAGTACACAAGGGTAGCATTAACTCCCGGCCAATCAACTACTTCTGGATGATTATCCAGGGGTTTGGTAAGGGTTTCATCAATGAAACTAATCTTCTTCTTGACAAGCATAGCACGATAAATTTCAGCAGACCATTCAAGATAATTTTCTTCAACTTTCATAATGACGGGACAGATTGACAAACTGGGACCGTCATTGGTACTAAGGTAGTAAGGATCATTCAAAGATCGACTAGTAGGGATAGATCCCCCAGAGCTAGATTGTAATTGCAAGTGTTTGAATAAAGATGCAATCACATCGGTGGCATTAAGATTATGTAACTTATCAGTCTCAGCTTCAGCAGCGATGCGGGCTTGCTCAGCAGCATCAGAACTGGAACCAGGAGTAGTCATCGGTGTAGATCAGCAGCACAGGCAGATCGACGATACAGGGATTTGAACACGGCGGTGCGTGAGCTGACGTGCGATGGCGAGTGAGCTTGCGTCGACAGCGCATGAGCTAACGTCGACGATGCGTGGATCGAACCGGTGACGCGTGTAAGTCACGCACAACAGATCTGGGTAGGGTACGGTGGATCGCTGCAATGGCGATGGCAATCGACGGATGATAAGTGAGCGGCAACAGTTGGCGGGCGGCAGCGCGTGAGGGAACACGTCGTCGGAAAGCGGTGGATGTTGGAGCTCGGGAAATCAGCTGAATTTTTTTTGAAAAAAAAGTTTCAGCATTTTAGGCTTTGATACCATATAGAAAATAAGGGTAATAATGTGTGTTATATTCATTCTATGGGGTACACTATATAGAGGTACAAACACCTTTACAGAGAAGGAAAAGAAATCTAAATTTAATTACAATTACAAGTAATATTCACATTAAACTATTTATTCCTTTAATATCGGGTTTCATAAACATTACTTACAATACACACCTAATTCAATAATAATTTAAGTATTAATGTTCTGATACTCTCTCCATTTCACTAAGAGTGACACACTAGATTTAAACTATTGGATTTATAGTGAAGAAAATGAGTGGATAAAATTGAATGTAGAAAGTAAAAGTAGAATGAGTGGATGACATTGAAGAAATCTTGCAAAAAATAAAAAACGTGTCATTAAAAAACTGAATAAGTTAATTATGCCACAAATAGAGAAATTACAGTTAAATGTTATTCTCCAACGGACAATTCAATCACGGTGAGTCATCTAAATAATTCATGTAAAACATTACAAAATTATATTTTTGGTTTGTTTAAAAATAAATTCTATTATATATATTTACTTATTTTGAATCATGCATCGCACGGTGTTATCTAGTTATTCATATATTAAAAAATAAAATAATAATATTTTTATAATAAAATAGAAATAATATACTAATGAATGGGACATTGCGTATATATTATTTGAAGATGTGGAAGGCCTAAATATTACTATTTTATGAAATGGAACTAAGTAAAAATATGACCCAAGTCTGCAAGAGGGTCGTGCGAGGTTTAAAAAATCGAGGTAAAAAGTTTGAAATGATAGGTATAAAGAACTTTTTACTTTGGTCATTTGACCTAAGCCAAAAAAAATTGGTAAAAGGGCCGAAGTAATATAGGTCATTTTTCTTGTAGTATCTCTTTTGCTCGATCCATCTAACCTCTAAGAAATGGTGTATGATTTTATAATTATGATTTATAAGAAATGATGCACAAAAATAAAAATATGATTTATAATTAAAACTTACAATATATTTTTTCCGGAGGCACCACTTAGATATAATTTATTAACTTGGCAAACACATCCAATTAGCTTTCGTACTATCTTCTCCATTATCACAAAACACGAACTTAAGAATCTATCATTAAGATATTCACTGATCCTAGTTACTTAGTTATTTTTAAATTTATTGCACACTGATATGAATTTCGTTGCGAAAATTTTGGATTGCAGAATTTTAGATCTTTGACTAAACGAGAGATTTCACAAACTCTAGTATAGCCGCACAAACTGATCAAAACTAGCTCTCGCGATCTTGAACAGCTCGAGAATTGTAACTCTAATTATCCCGCAGGATTAGTTCACAATTCAAAAAAAATCTCGTTAACTAGCCCGTAGGATTTACTCACAAATAAAGGGTTGTTTGTTCCCTAACTAGCCCACATGATTAGTTCATAAAGGGTATTGATACTTAAGTAACCGATGGATTAAGCTACAATGAAAATTAATGCTCGCAAGCAATAAACTCAAAAATCTTTTATTGATAATAATGTTGTTAAATTTCGTGGATGGCCTCCCCTATTTATAGGGTATATTTCAGCCAGTACAAGTAGAAACTGAAAAGAATTATGGCAACTTTATGAAGCTAAAATCATATCTAACTAAAATACCTAAAATAAACCTTATCATACTCGAATTCTTCAGGAAGTAAGCTTGAAGAATATTACCTTATATAATCTTACCAAATTTAATTCTAATGAAAATAAAACTCCTAAATTACAATATTTCAGAATTAATTCTATATATGAGCACACTACCTCAATAAATAAAACCAGTGGTAAAAGAGTATAGTCTTAACCTCCTAAAAATATCAAACTAAGAAAAAATATAATAAATGACATTTTTGATATCATTTCATTCCCTCCGTGGTCGAAAAGTTTTATCCACGAAACGTGAACGATCTTAATAAATAAATGTAGATAAATGTCTCACGACATCCTTGCGAAGTCTTGATAATAAATGGTGACTGGAAGCTGACTAGGCTTTAACTCGTGAGATAAGCAGCAGGCGAGAAAACAAAATATCTCGCCACAAATTCAATAACTCGCGATAGTTTGTGTGGGTCACAAGATGAAGAGTTGAACCCGGTGTGACGTGCGTGTAACGCATGTGTCTTCAACTGGCAAGCGCGTGAATCTGGCTTCTATTGCGCATGTAAACACGCGTTGTCAATTTGCAGAGCTGGCTAGATTTTGCATTTTCACGATGAGCTTCAAACCGGAACCAGCATCGATAGGATTGGAAGAAGATGAGGGCCAAAGAGACTTCGAACGGAACTTTGGTGACAAAGAATGTTGGACGATGGATAGAGGAGCTGGTGGAGAAGAAAATTTCAAACTGGCAGCAGTAGGAGTTGCAGAAGTCGATGAGTAGATTCGGCAGCTTCGGGTGGTTCGTCGATGATGGAGCTGATCGGTTGCGGACTTGGTCAGAGGTGAACGGAGTAGATCTGGAAGACTGGAGATGCTCACTGGGAAAAATGAAATTTCCGAAGATGAACCTATCGTAGGGTGGCAGTGGTGGTCTGATGCCCGAGCCGGGACACTAGTCGTCGGAGCTGAATTAAAGCTGTGGGCAATTTGTTTTTTGGCAGATTTATTCTCTCTGATTCTTCTTTTTTCTCAAAAATAAAAATACAGATACGAAGGTACCAATTGTTATCACACTACGAAACCAACTGATGTAGACTGATATGATGGTTGCAGAAACTTTCGCTTTGCTTAGACACCAATTGATATGATGGCCGCGTAAAATTTTGCTTTACTATGATACCAAATGATATGAGTCTTCTTGCGAAGACTCTGAATTGTGGAATTTTAGACCTTTGACTACACAAGGGATTTCTCAAACCCTAGTATAGCCGCACAAACTGATCAAAACTAGCCCTCAAGATCTTGAACAACTCGAGAATTGTAACGCTAACTAGCCCGCATGATTAGTTTACAATTGAAAATTTTGTTCCTTAACTATCCCGTAGGATTAACTCGCAAATAAAGGGTTCTTTGTTCACTGACTAGCCCACGAGATTAGTTCACAAAGGGTATTGATACTTAATTAACCCACATGATTAAGCAACAAATAAAATTAATGCTCTCAAGCAATTAACTTGAAAATCTGAATTTTTAATTGATATAATGTTGTTAAATTTTGTGGATGGCCTTCCCTATTTATAGGGTATAATTCGGCTAGTACAAATAGAAACTGAAAAGAATTATAGCTTCTTTAAGAAGCTAAAATCACATCAAACTAAAATACCTAAATTAAACCTTATCATACTTTAATTCTTCAAGAAGTAAACTTGAAGAATATTACCTTATTTAATCTTACTAAATCTAATTCTAATTAAAATAAAACTCCTAAATTACAATATTTAAAAATTAATTCTAAATATGAGCACACTACCTCATTAAAAAAAAGCCCAGTGGGAAAAAAAGTATAGTGTTAACCTCCTAAAAATACTAAACTAAGAAAATATAATAAATGACATTTTCGATATCGCATCACACACAACTAAAAAGTATCAACAAACTCATTATTTTCTATGAGAGGATCCTATGATACCTTAAACCACACATGACCCAACAACTTATCTTCGTCAAACTTATAATTTGTGCATTGGAAGATGGTGTGACTTTGGAAGACATATTGAAATTGGATGAAGGGTTAATCATTTCAAACTCAAAATTGTGAGAGTATGTATCGGTTTATGTTTGAACCAATAAAAAATTGTCAGTATAATTAAGGGACATTTGGAAAAGGTTCAAATGAATTCATTAATGCCTCACATGTAATGCTTTTGGTACTTTCATATGAGTAGACCAGATTGAATGACTGCATCAAGTAAACACGAGTTTGAATTCAATAGTGGAAACCATGCATATTAAAGGCGTTTTCTTCGGACCGGAGAAGTCACTTTTGGGGTGACTTTTCTGGCCGTGCCTTTGATCCTCTTGGATTAAAGGCACTCCCGGGAACTGCCTTTGATTGGCCATCATCAAAAGCGGTTATGAACCACTATTGTTCATTTTCTTGAACTGCCTTTAATGTGTTTCAATCTCAGAACCAATGGTCCGAGTATCAGACTCTATAATCAGTCCCGAGTGTGGAATTGGTAATCTGAATCCTTGATTACCTATAAGTTCTAAGCACAGAACTGAGTGTTTAAGTTCCGAGTGTGGAATAATTGACCACAAACCTTCAGGTGAAATATATTTTCAAACTCGGAACGTCGCCTGGGCTTCAGAACATGTTCCTCCACCGGGGATCAATTCTGGAATTGCATTGATATATTTATGCATGAGATGCAATTTCTGGAACTGTTTCTGCTCTTCATGTTCCGATAGAGGAACATGAAATCAAGTTTATGTATAATATTTATATATGGACATAATGTAGTTCCTCTATTGGAACTCCGATCAGACAAGATGGTAAAATTTTCATATTTCATTACAAATAGGCTTTTCAAAAGCTTGTTCAAACGTATCCAGATTGTACAAAATACAAGAGATGATGACACTAGATATAAAAAATATATAAACTTCACTAACAAAGAAACAATATATAGATTGGAGTAGAAGACATAAAAAAATCTATTATGCACAACAATGTCATCAAATACTGCTCTCTCATAATAACACATTGGAATTCCCAATTGAAGAGGAGCGGGAGTACACGAGATACCTAGCCAAGAAATTTCTAGCATTGTTGATGTCATTTTGGTTATAAGGCTTGAGAACCTTTGGAAAAATCTGTGAAACAACCAAAGTTACCAAATAAGAATTGGGGCGACATGTTACATTGGTTAAAAACATACTCGAAATAATTATTTTATAACTCATTTCAATTTATAAGTAATCCTCACACACATGTGTGACATACTTCGCTGCGTATAACATTACGTAATAGCCACATTCCCATGTATTTGTTTGTTTCTTGTACTAATAAATACAATTTACATTAGTAACATATAACTACAATAATTGATGACTAAATAGAATTTCGCGACATGAAAAGAGAATCACACCTTGATTTGTATTAGGTCCTATCCGTCATCACCAATATTTCCCCACCTTCAATAGAGTCACACAATATTTTATTGAATTCATTGGACGGTTGGTAGTGAAGAGGATCCATCCAGTAAACGCGCTTCTATTCGGGGACAATAATTATTAATCTCCAATAGTCTCTACATCATTGGAGAGAAAATATAAAAAATAATGTATTAATAGATTAGGTTTAATGACATGAGTGTGTATCCATCACCTTTCAATGTACGGCGAGGCGAATAATTTTTTATCCGTTCGTTGAAGACTTTTGCGAATGTAGTCAACCCTCTCCTTAATGGTTCACCAAATTTATTCAGTAAACACCGGGAACAAGTACCCTAGCCAACCCTTGTCCTTTTGGTTATCAAAATAATACATGTACCTTCGAAATTGAATTGAATGTCATCAATTAGGAAATGATCATGAATTATTAATAAATTGCACAAAATGAAATGATGAACTACTTATAATAAGTATAGAAACATTATCATTTGGTTCACTTGGCACACCTCCATAGGTCTTCAAAGTTAGTCAATGATGTGATGATTTCTCGCTCCTGACCGAATACACATTAATTACTCGAGAATAAGTAAGTTGAGTTTTGGTGTCTGACAATGAAATCATACAAGACTCTCACGAAATGCGATGACTTCTTAATAACCTGTGCAAGGGTGATGGGGGGGTTTCGTAATCTTTTTCGCCTGAATGATTGGCTTAGATGTTATCATTGGTGTCTCATTCAAATAAAGATCTTTGATCCGGTCCCCGTAAATGAGGCGATGAGGCCATGGAGGGAAAATTCCCCGTACGGATCCCACTCGCTTGTAGTCGCCATCCGCAATTGGTTATAGGGATTTGAAGACCTTTGGGTTCTCCATTGAAACTCTACAAATTCCATCACCAGTTGGAACGGAATGATAATGCCGCATTGACTCGTGTAGAATTTTGTTGGCAACGTGTAGTGACATACCCTTGTCACCTGATCAATATATAGGTAAATGCGATGTCAAGATTGTGAAGGAGAAAAGACATATTGTAAAATAATTTTTTAGCCTAATACTTATCAATGAAATAATTTAATTCGACCAACCTTGTTTTGGGATGACACAAAGGCTTTGACAATGTTATTTTCTTCATTTGTTAGGGGATCAAGAATGGGTTGTTGGTTCATCTCAACTTCTCCCAACAAGTGTCATGATCCTCTAGACGGTGGCGTCCATCTGGGTGTCAATTCATCCCAATTCTTGGGTAATGGGAGCCCCGTATGCTCAACCAACTTTTGAATCAATCATTCTTATTGCTCTATCCGCTTGTCACTAACGAGGGCTTCCTTTCGCAACATGCGGACTATCGATGGTTTTGCTCAATCTTAGGTTTGAACTAACTCAAATGCCTCTCTTTAGGACATAAATGATCCCACTCCTATGGCACAATTGGGATAGTCGGGGTTACTTGTTGCCTCACGAAGGATATCGTGCTTACCCGATGGAATGAATAGACCCTCTAATTGATCTTGCTTTAACTTTTCCTGCACACAAAATATGGTTCCATGAACAATAATTAAATGAAATATTACACCCGTGGAATCAGAATGAATAAATGAAGTCTTACCACTCGTTCTGCGACTTCAATGATCGGAGGCTTATCGTACCCACCTTTTTTTGTCTGCTCTTCAAGAAGAGATCACACCTATCTATCTCTTGCACATCGATTAGACTGAATGTCGACCTTTCCTCATCCTCGCTCATCCCCCATTGAGGGAAATTTGAACATCCCTTTCAAAATATTTTTTCACTATTTCGAGGGCCTCTAATCCATATCCACCACAACTATTCCAATGAGGTGTTTTTTTCTTCAATGCATTACTTTTTTTTCTGCCCTAGATTTTAGGATGTCACAACCATGTAAAAGTAAATGGAAATTAATATGTAGAGGCAAATAAAAAAATAATTTAAATCACTTACATTTTCCTCATTACCCAAGGTACTCTTCTTATGAATATCTCAAGTATCTGGTTGAATGTGTATAGGTCAACCATGGACGATCACCCTTTTGCAAGAGAATATGTAATCTCTAGACAAAGTATACTTGTGTTCTGTCCAACATTTTGACATCATGACCATTACTTTCTTCTTCAAATAATCCAAATCCGAACAATTGATCTCAAACGGCCTCTATAAAAATTATACGAAATCAAGATGGAATACATGCACCTCAATTTATATGAACTCTATATGTAAGGATAAAGGTAGAAGCATAAACAAAGTAAGAAATGCTAGTGGGTACCTTGCATTCCGTCCAACGTGTTTGTATTCCTTAGGGACCTCGCCAGTTATTGTACTTTATTTCTACCCTTTTCCTACCCAATTTATCTACCTAAATTGACCACTTAGCACATTCTTCGAACAAATATTTTCCCTATTGGTTGAATGTTAACAAAGTTGACTCATTCCTTGCCGTTCTAAAGCTCTACATTGTATCCTAGCTACAACGACCTTCGCCGACCCCTCCGCTTCATCATCTTAATCGCCGGTTGTATCGGAAAGTCCCTCGAGTGAACCTGTTGGTTCTTCTCGAGCCCTTTTCCGTGACATTATAGTTCCTATGAACAATCAATGTATTCCACTTGGAAATCACTATAACACAATAGAAGAAATTACGTAATAGAAAACCATAAGTGGATCATAATAGCACACAACATCTGCATATATCTTAGGAAGAACACTAAAAATAATTGTGATTGATAAGCTAATCACATAAAAAAAATACCAACACATTTATTTTTACCTTTTCAACAATAGATGGGGATTAGATGTTGAAATGATCTAGGCAGGCCATTTTCTTCACCTTGTAAAAACCCTAACCAAAATCAAAGCTTCTTGGTGTTGATTCTTCAGAGAATATGTCATAGAAATGAAGAAATGTAAGGTCAATGTGAGTGAGAATTTATAAGAGATTTGTGAAGAATTTTGAAGATGAAGGTGTTGGGAGGGTTTTTGAAGGAGAAAATGGGAGGGAATTCGGGCTAAACAAGGGTATTAATTACTCATTTGAAAATCATCTTTAATGCCGTATTTTTTTATTAAAGCCAGGAAATGTGTTCCGAGCTCGAAACAGTTCTCGGCGAAGATGTTCTGAATGAGGAACTACATCTTGTCTTTGTTAAATACGACAAAATAGGTTCCGAGTTCGGAACACATTCTTCGTGTATATAAAAAATTGGGATCGGGTTTCATAACCATTTCAAAACCCTAAATCCCCAAATTCCAATTTCCTAAATTTAAAACTATTAACCTCGATTCATTTTTCTTCGAACCAACTAGCTAATGGGTCCTAGATATAACAACGGTAAATCGAGCGGTAGGTGTGGGATGCATCAACCTATAGTCATCGACAACTCAGGAGCAACCCAAAAGTTACGAGGAAAGGTACGTGGCATTCAATGGAAGAAAATGAACTAACCCAAAAGTTATTTGTGCATTGGATGTTCTACCACTAGGTCTAGGGCATTTGATAAGTAAATTTGAGGCATCGGGTTTTAACAAGTTACTACTTTTAGATAAACATGTCCATTGTGACGAGGTCTTACAATTTTATGCTAATTTAGGACAGGGTAGTAACAATAAGGAGTAGAAAATTATAAATGGTTTGACAATACCCATTACAAAGTATTCAATAAATGATTCCATAGGTTGCGAGTACACTGACCCTACTAAATTGAAGCATGTCGTTGAGAGGGAACCTACATAAATTTTCCATCAACAGAATTGGCTCGGGGTTACAGAGGTAACCTTGTTGTACCCAATGGCTATGTCTTAAAGAAAATTTCAATAGGTCGGGATTGGCAGCCGGGTAGGCAGAGAGCTATAATGTGAGGGGTGTTGTCTGTTGAGGATAGGTTGGTGTATGAGTAGCTTTGTCAAAATGTCCTACCATCGGGGGGCCATGCATGTGAGCCTACAATTGGAAACCTTGTGATATTCTACTACGTGATAGAGGGTGTGAAGCTTAACCCAGGCTATACGATTTTAGTTTATATGTTGAAGGCCGCGACGGGTAAGAAGAAAGATATTCCGTATGGTGGCTTGATCACGATGTTGATCAAGAAGTGGGAGGTTTTGCCCATTGATAAACCATTGCGGTTAGAGTATTATGATGGGACTTGATTCGACCAAAATCATTTGTTCTTGAATGAGGAGAATGCTTATGTCCAACGCATAATTCCTTAGGCATCAACTAGAGCGGCGAAGAGAGAGGGAGAGAGAGAGAGAGAGAGAGAGAGAGAGAGAGAGAAGCTGCAGTGGGCAAGGCATCTTCATCTCGTGAGCTATCAAAGGTTATCAGTTACAAGTATAATTTTTTAATTATCTTTCCAATAATATGTTTTCCATAACCAACGTTTATATTTTGCAAGTAGCCGATGTTCATTGATGAGTACCTTGAAAAGGCATGTCTTGTCTTCAGACTGAAGTTAGTGGCGCTAATGTAGAGCTAGTCGTAGTTGAAGCTAGGCACGAGAAATTTATCGAATCCACCAGACTCCAGATTGTGCTCAGTGACGACAATCGCATGGCAGACTTCAAGCCTGGTTATTCGGACGATGATAAAGCCAATGACGGAAAAGGTGAAGGCGGAGACAAGACCGACTCAAAGATTGATGAAATGTTGGGTTGATCACTTGATGACATTTTTTTTGTAGTTTTAATAGTTGAGATTTTTAAAACAATTTGTTTTGGATAATTTCCATTTATGAAGTTTGTATGATCATTAGTATTTTTTTTGGGTTTTAGAACTTCGTTTATCAGAAAGTTTCATGTCTCTCCTATTCTATTTCATGAATCTCAAAACTAGTGATTCTTCATTACTAATGAATGCCTTGGAACTAAATAGTTGTGGCTGACAAAATAGCCATACTTGATTAATTAGTTCCGATAGAGGAACTTTGTCATTTCTTTGCAAACATGTTCCCAAAAGATGTTCAGAAATTGGAACCAATTTTTTATGACTAAAAACATTGGTCAGAAATTGGCAGTTACAAGCTCGGAACTTCACTTCTGAGATCTGATGTCATTTCAGGAACCAATCTTGTCTATTGAAACGAAGGTAGATTTTTAAGGTTATTTTTGGAAAATCTGTTACGAGCTCAGAACAGGATCAGAGACTTAATAAGAAACAACAATTTTGTCAGTTACAAGCTTGAAACTACAGCTCCAAGCTCCGATGTCATTTCAGGACCTAATCTGGTCTATTGAACGAAATAAGTTGTTTCTTAATGTTATTTAGGGATAATCTCTTACGAGCTTGGAACAAGATCTGATACTTAATTTGAAACCGCGAGTTTGGAAGTTATGAGCTCGGAACCACAATTCCAAGCTCTGATGTCATTTAAGGAACCAATTTGATCTATTGAACGAAGGTTGTTTTTTGAGGTTATTTTGGGATAATATGTTACAAGCTCGGAACAGGATCATATACTTAATTTGAAACCATGAGTTTGGTAGTTACGAGATTGGAACTACAGTTTCAAGCTCTGATGTCATTTCAGGAACCAATCTGCCCAAAAGACTATACAAATTCTATTCGAAGGGAAAATCTCAATAATTTATTTCGGACTCAAAACTGAAAAATTGGATCCGTGTACTGAAACACTCTGATCAGTCTCTAGTTAGGAACCAAAAATCATACCTTTGTTAAATACCCACGAATTAGTTCCGCACTCGGAACCGAAGTGTTTATATAAAAAAACCCTGAATCAGGATTAATTCTAAAAACCCTAAAGCCATTTCCAACATTGGAACTCCATTACTAACCCAAATTCAAATCCTCGCCTTCAAATCCTAATGCACCGATTCACGGGCGGCAGTCCAAATCCACGAGAGGAAGCCAACCGAGGAATCCGGGCTACGAAGCAAGGTTTATTTCTCATGAAACCCAAACTAGGTTCAATGCTTTAAGAGAAGATGGAAAATTATTAGATTCCTATATCCTAGATTTGAATGTGTACAAGATCATAGGGTTAGCCGACCCCATTAAGTTTTTTGAGGATCAACATGTGCTTAAACTTCCTAGTTTGAACGAACCCGGTTACTTTGATGAGTTATGTCAATTTTATGCCAGTTGACATGAGGTGGAGGGTTTGGGTAGTTATTGGATTAGGGTGAATGGGTTTGATGTTGAGATTAACACATAGATTTTCAGTAAAAAAAAAATGAATGCCTCCACGAGGGTTCGGAAGATGTTTGCTCCCAAGTGGAGGATATGCATTTAGATAACATTTATCATGGGAGGAATGGTCTCTTAATGATGAATATCCTAGTACTGACCCAATTGTGTATAGTGTGAAGTACTTTAGACACAATCCTCATGATCTAGGTAGACCGAAATCGTTTGATATCAAGGAACTCGAAATAGACAAACGTATCGTGCACGTCATAATAGCTATGTGGATAGTACCCACTCTTGGTGATGTGTCCATTTTATACGGTTATTTTAGGACATTTTGGATTCACTTTTGTGCTCTATGTGTGGCAATTTGCCTTGAAGTTCTCTAAGGAGAGTT
>JAULKK010300523.1:0-12606 GCA_032355705.1 Rubia peregrina
GACAGTGAACATTGTTCGCGACTCCACCGTTAATTTTTTACATCATTTTTATTTCAAAGATTCAATATAATTTAAAATCCCTTAAACACGATTTTTTTGGAATACATCGCTTTATTTCATTGTAAAGGACAACACATACCAGTCAATCTTGTTTTACGTTACACGAAATATTTTTATAATTGATATACTACTGGCAGATCCAGTATTGTGCGAGGTAGGACAATTGACTTTCCATTTTCTTTTTATTATTATTTTAGTTATTCAAGACATGATATTTGATTAGTGTCCTAGTTTATTTTTAGTTTTAAATCCACTGTATTGCTCCAAATTCTGAAATTTCTCAAAATTTTAACACTATCTTCAGAGGTTAAGGTTCCAAACTATATTGTGACCCACCAAATTAAATTTTCTAGATCCGCTCCTAAATTGATATACGTAATGAGGTGAAATGATCTTTGTTTCCGTTTAATGCAAACTTTTTTATTTTTTTAAAAAATTATATCTCGAAATATAAATAATTATAATAAAATATCTTAAAAGTTGTTGAAATGAGATTTTTCACAATTGATCAATGGGACTTTTGCTTTTAGTTATACCTTTATATGATAATAATAAGTTTTGGTCTAAATATACAAAGGACGGGTGGCTATTGCCAATAAAAAGAAGGGACGGTAAAACTTTAATTAAAATAATTTTTTTACAACAATATAACCGGATGTAGTTTAGTGGTAGGAATTCTACGTAGTGGCAGTAGAGACCTGGGCTCGAATCCAGCAGCCACATTTAATTTTTTCATTTCCTTTAGCAGATTCCAACCAAATACATGTACTTCGGTTCTTTAAAATTGGCTTTGTTGGATTAACCGGAGGGAGTACTCATGTCAATACTTTGCCTTGAAGAAATGGACCATTCTCTGAAAGGCTAGTTTTGGGCTATCAAAACACACTACTACTTATTTGCGTTCTTGCTTTCATGGATAAACCATAAAAAAAATTCAAAAGCCCTGTTTTTTAAATTTCATTTCAATGTAAAAAAAAATACAGCCCAAAAGGAAAAAAAGAACCAATTTTTGCATAAAAAATGCATCAAGGATTGAGCCCTATCTTCTCGAAATGGTTCCTTCACTTTAGGGAAAAAGGCAGAGCAAATTGCATTTTTTTCCCCTTACACTTTCACTAAAAATTGCAATCATTCAATTCTACCTGCTCCTTTTACCTCACACTAGTATACTACTACAGTATAAATCTTGTTTGAATCTGTGTTGGAGGGGAAACAAAGGTACACCCTCATCATCATGGTACAATGGAGCTTGTTTGTACAATTATGTCTTTAGGCCTGATTTCCGGGGCTTCCAACCTGACTACTCTTTGTTCTGTTTCCTGATCTGACTACTCTTTGTTCGGTTTCTTTAAATCCCGAACCCGACTCTACATTAGTATGATATTGTTCATTTCTGGGCCGATTGATGTGGCAATTGTTTGCATCCAGAACTCTTGCTCATCTTTCTGCATGTTGGTAATGCAAATGGGTCATTCAGCCCAAAATCGGTTTAAAGGAAAAAAATGATCAAAACCTTGTTTTATTCTTAGTTCCTCATGAGAAGTTTAGAGGGGATTGTGTAGTTTGAACATGGAAATGCTTCACTACCGCTTTGATTGAGCAAGAGGAATAAAGGCCCCTCGTGCATGTTGCCACCACCGACCTACGTGGCAAGGCGAGGTGCCCATAATAAATTTTTTGGTCCAGATTAGTTTGAGAGCACACCATTATGAGGCTTATCAGATAGTCAAATGTGTTTAAACAAGTTTTAAACAGGTTTTTTTGTTCGGATTAGTTTGAGAACCTAGCATTATGAGGTTTATCAGATAATAAAACTCTATTATTTATCCCTACAGTTCAGACGTGGTTGAACATGTTTAAACTTTCTGAGATGGTAAAAAATGTTTTAACCCTTCAGTCAAGCTTAAATGTAAAATTGGTTTTGAACGTGCTTATGAATTTTACTCGGTCCATGACCGTTCCTATCCTTTAGTCAGTTAAACTAGGAACAAAACTGCTCCACGTTCTCCTGGTATTGAGCACCGACTGCTGGTTTCTGCGCCTATAAAAGGTGAGTTCCCGAGCATGTCTTTGTACACACTTTTCTACTTTCTCTTCTCTCCATCTTCCTGCTTTCGCATTCTAAGTTCTGAGCATAGTAATTCGAGTTTGTCCTTACTGCTTGAGTGCATGAGTAAGTGAGGTTCCGTGGTACCTTGGGGAACGACCTCCTATGCTGAATCTTGCACTACAGGCCGGGGAATTTCGTTTCAAATGCATTGATTCATCACACACTATATGTTTTGTATGCGTGTTACATGTATTTGCATTTGGTTTGTAATCAAGATTGGAAAATTGTGCTTTTCCTATAGTCTTATTGTTTCAGCCTTTCATGGTTCATTCTTATCATGTTTTAGCAGAATCCCATAATACACAAGGAATATGGTAAAAGATAATTCAAATTGGCCATCTTAGTTATTTGGCACACATGCAATTTTGAATCAATTTGAAGTAGTGGTAGTGGTGAATTACGATTATCAAAAGGAGACAGCCCCATCAACAAATTAAGGCAGAAAACAAGGAAAATCAAAAGATATTTCAAAGAAAATGCTTCTTTAATTTCTTCCATTATTAGATTGCAAGGTTGCAACTTAACAAGATTCAAGACTCACGAGTTCTTTACAATTTCTTTTTTGTTGCATGTTAATCAAGCTCTTCTTCGAAAGGAATTTCTTCCCTTACAAAAAGTCATGTTTATAGGACTCTTCTAGTCGGACAAAGAAAAGTACAAAAGTAAGGCTGTTCTTATACAATGATTGTTGTTTGTTTGATATGGTTATCAAATCAACTGTGTAGGCTTAATGTTTGGTTCTAGTTGCCGCTAGAATGTGATCAAGCTGGAATTATTTAATATGAACTAATGTACAATTATGAGGTTGAAAAACACTCTGATTACATAGAGACACAACCTTTTTTTTATAGTACTCCCTCCGTCTCAGTTCAAACTGCACACTTTTTGATCAACTTTCTCATACCATGTTTGGCCAACGATAACTTTATTTATGTATAATAATGGTGTATTCAAATTTGATGTTTAGAAAATACATCATGCAGGGAATCCAATGATATCTCACATAATGATATTTGTATCTATGTACTGGTTAAAATTTATGGTCAAATGTGTCTTGAGAAAGTTGTCAAAAAGTGTATAGTTTGAATTGGGACATGGAGTAGTCAAATTAGTTTGGAATTACTCTTCCATTTTCTTAAACGTGTGAATCGAATGCAGGAATCTAGATCTTTCCTTTTATTTGGTTTATATCTTATCTTTTATTATATCACATTTTAATTTAAATTCTTACTAGATTTACTTCATTTAATAAACGAGAAATTCTCAAACTAGATCGACTAACGGTTAAATCAATTGCAAAAATTAGCGGAGTATCATCGCACGTTGCACGATATTTTTAATTAAAATATTGGGATTAAATTTTTTTATAACATATTGTGTCTTACATTTAAATTAAAAACAAAGAATTTTATTTAAAATTTTAAATTTTAGTCATCTAAGAAAAACTATATGTGATAGTTAGAAATCGTTAAATATTGAATATGATTATTTTTATAATTTCATTCAAATTATTTATATGTTGAAATTCATTTTAAAAGACTATTATATTTATATGTACCTCATTTCAATAAATAAAAGTAAATATTAAATAATCTTATTAGTCTCACTAATTATAAAATATCCTCATTTATTAATTAGTCAGTTTAAAATAAGACTTTGTCATGTATAAATTAATAAATAAATAATATGTATACATATTTATATCAGAACTACTTTATCCATGTATAAAAAAATTAACATTTTTTTATTTTAGATTATCTATTTTTAAAAAAACAAATCTTCAGTGATACGTGTATATATATAGTAGAGAATTAAAATCGGTAACCTATTATAATATTAGTATAAGTTATGATTGATTGTATATAGTAAAAAATTAAATCAGTAACATATTATAATATTTGTATGTTATTTTTAGACAACTTGAATTTAGGTTACAAAATGACTTTAATATCCCCGTTTGACAGTACCATCCAAAAAGCAAACAATTTTTATTATATAGTGCTTGGAAAAAGCTCATTTTCATAAATTTAATTTTAAATTTTAATTATTTATACGTTGATATTTATTTTTAAAAAAATCATAATTGTAAGTTTCTCATTGAAATAAATAAAAATAAATATCACATCACATCACCCTATTGATTGATCATGATTAGGTCTTCTGTTATGTGGCATGTCCATAAGTTATGGATAGACCACTGTATTTTTTAACTTATACAATCCACGATATTATTAGTTTTAACTTATATAATACAATATTTAATTATTTAAAAAATTATAATTTTTAAGATAAAGAGTCGGGGGTTTGTTTATAAGTTTATGAACATACCATCATTTCTAAGACTTTCTCATTAATCATACTAGTTAGAAAATGACCCCGTCTAACGGTTAGTCGGTCAAAAATGATATTTTGTATAGTAAGATACATTTCTCTTTTTATTAAGAGAAAGTCTCATATTAGACCGACTAACGGTTAGACCAATATTAAAAACTCTGTTTTAATAACTTTTAGAGTCAAACTATAAATACGTATACTTGTGATGCATTTTATAAGTTATTTTTAAACTATAGGAATCTCGTTGCAACAGATAAAAATATACATCAAATAACTCCAGTAGTTACATCAATTACAAACTAACCCTGTCTAACGAGGTCATTCTATAACTGATGTAACTGATTGGGTGATTTGATATTTTTTTTATTGCAATGAGGTTTCTATAAATTTGATTTTTTTTAAAAATGTATAAATAATTATAATTTGGCCATGAAAATTATTGAAAAAATATTTTTTTTTCCTAATTGGTTTTACCGTTAATTGGCCTAGAAAGAGAGTTTTTTAATGTATTTTATCTATATACCTTTTATAAATAATATTATAGTGAATTGAACAAGTAAATAATTTATTTAGCTTATACACTTATTTTTATTTTTAATCTAAAGATTAAAAAATTCACCATCTCTCTTATAGATATAAATGATATGAAATTCATTCCCTTTACCTCCACACCCCGTTTAAGTAAAGAGAATGGCTTAACCCAAATAACGAGTCATAAAACAGCCTCCCAAATTTTTGCCTCCACCCCCCGTGTCAACAAAAAGAGGTGGTCTTCCGTTTTATCCCCTTGCATATTACTCCCCCGGGAATAATATACTTTGAATGGAGGTTGAACAAGCAGAAGATTGATGCAAATTAAGCATCTTGGATTAGCAGTTGGATCATCAAAAAAGGATCAGAATCTTGGTTCAACATTTTGGAGCAGCAACTTGGATCATCATCTTGGATCAGCATAAGTTGAAACATCATAAAATTGTTGCAGATCAAACATCTTGAAATATCCATGCTAGTCTCTCTAGCCATCTCCATCTCTATTAGTTTTCCAAATCTTCCATTTGTACCTGTCATTAAAGAAGAAAAGAAGCATAGTATCTGGTGTACGGATTTAAGTTCCTATCTAACTCTAATATAAGGAAATTCTCTAGCATCAAGCATAACCAGTCCCTTAACACTTTGAGGCAAATATTCATGTGTGAAAATACTGGAAATCTTAGTGGTAATGGCTAACTTTGCAATAGAATAAACAACTCAATTTGCTTCTCTGAAATTATGTGAAAAAGAAACAGAAAGTTCACCTGTTAGACTCCATATGGTTCTGAGCAGAGAAATAAATCTCCATGGAACCTTATACTCTTTTCTGATCATCTTTAATAACAGCAAAAAGTCCATCTCCACTTGAATGTCATTATATTCATGGAAATAGTCTATTTCCAGGCCAATGATTAAAGCTATGATTTCAGCTTCCAAGATGTCCTTATCCTCAAGGTACTGAGACTTTGCAATTAGAACTTTTCCTTGTTGATCTTTGATTACTATTCCAGCTCCAGCCACTTTAGAATTGAGAGTGGAACCATCTGTATTGAGCTTATAAAGTTTCTGAGGGAGTTTCCAAAAAACTATGTTTTGTCCACTATTTCTTTCACCTGTATCAATTGGAGCTATTGACAAAAGAGTACGGTGTATGTGATCTTTGTCTGAACCCTTCCATCTCAATCCATTGATAAAAACCAAAGATCTAATTATATCTATGACTTTTCTAACTATGCTCATCATATCATGATCATGATTATCATAGATATTATTATTACTTGCACACCAGATAAACCAAGAAGTTTTTCATGGGATTAATCTTACACAAACCTTTTTCAGTTTAGATTTAATCTCTATATTCCAGTAAAATATATCCCACATATTGTGAAAATAAATAACTTTCATATCAAAGAATAAGCTTATCTGGTTCCATATACCTTTGGTCCAACTACAATCATTGAAACACTGATGTACTTACTCAAAGTCACTTTTAAAAAAAGGCATATAGATGACAAATAGAAACTATAATCTTCCAAGATGTCAGATATATGTAATAATCTGTTTAGAAGCATCCATGTGAATACTGGAAAAAAAAATTGGTAGGAATTTAGACCATAAATTTTTGAAAGATTCAATTTTAAACCTCTTAGGTCTAAGAATTTCATAAGCAGAAGAAATGGAAAAGAATCCGTTCTTCTCAGATTTCCATATCAACATGTCAAGATAATCATCAAACAAGGGAAAATCTTTGGACAATAACTGAACAAGCTCAGTATTCAATCCATTTTGATGGATAGGAATATATTCATGTTGATGTAAGAAACAATCTGCCATAGTCATGTTAGGAAAATGCAGTGATTGTTGTGTGTTCCACACATTAAATAGGTTAGATCTGTTTAACCAATTTGTGCGCCAGAATGATACCTCACCTTTCCCAACTTGTAAATAACAATTTTCATATACAATATCATCCACTTTGAAACTTTCAAGTAATCAGGTTAGGACCACATAAATTCAGACCAAAGTGTTTTCCTTTTTTGCAATTTCCACCAAAGTTTTAATGAATTTTTTTTGATGATAATATGAAGTTTGTTAAATTCCAGGCCATTTTCCATATATGGGAAACATAATTTTTTCCCAACATGTCCATATTTTATTTTGACCATATTCAGAAGTTCCCCAAAAAACCCTTGCAAAAAGGATATGTAATTTATCTATAACCCCCTGGTAGGTTTAGAGACTGTTAGGATATGAAGTGGAATGGTTGAGAGAACATGCTTCAGCAAAATGAGTCTACCAAATTAATTTAGCCATTTGTTTTGCCACAGTAAAAGTTTTGCTGAAATTTTCTCAAATATAGTTTGGAAATAGTTATGCTTTGTTCTCCCACAATAAATTGGACACCCCAAGTATGTAAATGGAAAATCTCCTGGTGTCATTTATGTGATTTTCTGAATTAAACTCCTATAAGCAACAAGTGCATGCTTTGTAAAAAAAAAAAAACTGATTTTTGGAAATTGATTTTTTTTCCCTTTAGCCTTCTCTTAAATAAGCAGCTTTTTATTTTTTTTAAAATTTTCATATTAGCTCTTAGGAAAACAACTGTGTCATCAACAAAACTGATATGAGGATTTTGCAAGATGAATTTGGTAACTTAAAGCACTCAATTCTACCTCTTTGATAAAGATCTTTTAGATTTCTTGAAGAAAAAAACTTCAGTTAGCAATATAAACAGATATGGTGACAATGAATCTCCCTGTTTGATGGCCCTTGAAGTTTTAAAGAAACCAAAAGGTTTACCATTTATCAAAACTGAGAAACATGTTGCAGCTATGTTGCCCATAATGTTTTTAACTATAAGGCCATGAAATTCCATTTTTAAAAGGAGAATTCAAAAAATACCAAGACACTCTGTCAAATTCCTTCATCATATCAAGTTTAAAACATACATTAGAACCCACCTCTTTTATTATTAAAAAACTGCATCATTTCTTGCATTCGTAAAATATTATCAGCTAATTATCTGTCCTGAACAAAAGTCGACTGTTCAAGTAAGATAAGCTATGAGAATTAGGGCTTAAATCTCTTTGTATAGACCTTTGGGGGAAAAAATTGTTCAGAAAATTTGAAAGGCTTATAGGTCTATAATCAATAAAGAAGAGTTGACCTGTTTTTAAGTATCAGGACTATTAAGGTAGCTGCAATGGCTCTTGGAATGGGAACACCTAGTAGGTACTCATTAACAGCACTCAACAGATCATTTGAGATAATATTCCAACAAACAGTGTAAAACTTACCTGGATAGCCATCTGACCCAGAAGCAGAATCTTCATCCATACTGAAAACTAATTTTTTTTAAGTTCCTCTATGGTAACTGCCTTCATAATGTCTGCATTCATCTAATTAGAAACCAATTGAGGAATTCTTGTAACATTGAAGCAACAGCTAAACCATCTATGTCATTATTACCATCAGACAATAACTCAGAATAAAATCTCACCGCTTCAGCTCCAATTTCATCAGATTTTTAATCCACTGATTTTGTGACTTTTTTTTTATTTCTGAGATTGTTTGCCTATACTGCTTAGATCTAACAGATTCATGAAAAAAAATTAGTATTAGAATCTCCCTTTTTAATCCATCTAACTCTAGATTTTTGTTTCCAAAAAACTTCTTCCCTTTTTAAGGCTATTGTAAGTTCAGCTTGAGCCTGATGAAGTTCAGTCCTGGATTGGGTATATCTATGTTGTTGGTACATTAATTCCTTTTCTAAGACATTATCTTTTACCTGATGTACTCTGTCATGCACATTACCAAAAACATTTTTATTCCATTCTTTTAAAGAAATTTTCAATCTTCTTAGCTTTGTTGAAAATCTAATCATGCCAAATTTAGTACATGAACTATTCAAATTAGTTGTGACCGATTCTAGGAATGTATCATGCATCAACCCGTAAGATTGAAATCTAAAGGCTCTTGGACCAGAAGATAAGTTAAAATTTGCTATAGAAACAAGCAGATGGGAATGATCAGATGGATGTCTTGATTACTCTGATACTAGTATTAGGAAATAAATTTGAGAAAGCTTCATTTACTAACCCCCTATCTAACCTTTCCCAGACACTACCCAGTCCAGGCGAACTGATTACCTGCAGTTGGAAGCTCAATCATACATTAAAATCACAATCATACAATTTAAATTAGGTGATGCTTGACCAAGATATTCACTTGGTTCTCTAATTACATTAAAATCACCGATCATCATTATAGGCCTGTTACAGTGTTGAGATAAACTAGACCAAAGAGGATATCTTGTTTTCATATTGTGTCTAGCATATATGAATGTAGCAGTCCATATAAAAGATAGTGAAGAATGCTTTATTTCAGCTAGAATATACTGATCATGGACAGTTAGAATGGAAATATTAATATCATCAGTCCGTAAAATCCATATTTTATCCCTTGGATCAATATAAAAGTTATTGAAACCTAGTATAAGTGTAATAGATTGCAGTTGATCAGAGTTCAACATTGGATCAAGTAAAAAAACAAAGGAATGTTATTTTTCCTTTTTATATTCTTACCTTTAATCTAAGATTTCTCATTTTTAATTCGTCTAACATTCCAGATACATAAATTAAAAGATCCCATATTATATCATATTTTTAGAATCAACTTGAGATCTTGTAATTATAGTTTTTAGAATACATGTGTATTTTTCTTCTCATTCCTTTTTTTTTAAAAAAATTTTTACTCTGCAAGATAGAATCCACACTCTCATCATCTATTCTATCACTAGCTTCTGATATCAATCTATTAAACCTATTCTAAGAAAGTATAGTAGGTTCTAAAATCATATCACCATTTTGCTTCTTAGAAGTCTATCTTGAGACCACTGTATTGTAGGACTTAAATTCATAATATCTAAAAGTTGCTTATCCTCAGTGTTTAAAACCTGTTGAGCCACTATCAAAGAAACTGATTTTAGAAGATTCATACCCGAACTTACTTGTGTAGTTTCATTTGCTTCTAAACTGTCCTCATCTCAGTTTGTGGGTGAATATTTTGGAAGATATCATCCTTCTGCCTCATTTCCTCAATCTGAGAAAGTTGTTGTCCTTGTTGAGAATGTGTTTCAATCTGTATAACACATGTATCTGCATTTTCCTCAATAACACCATTAGTAACCAAGTTTACACCGGGGGTATTAGTCCCCCTGGTGTGAGCATTAATCATCTCATTCTTATTAACACTATGTATTAATACGTTTGCAATATCTAAAAGTAGGGATTATTTTTTCCTTATTATGTATAACTTCTTCACTCTTACCATCTCCCTTATCAGGAATAATCATAATCTCTCCCTGTTTACCACAGTTTGATCTTTAGAGACAGGCCTATAAACCTGTTTCACTATTTTAGGAACAACACCATATGCAGAAGCAGTACCTAGATTGGATTGTAAAAGTTTCTTATCAGACGGTCTCCAAGCCTCATATCTCTTTTGATTTTCTTAATTCTTACATGTAGCCTATGAATGTCCAATCGTGAAATATGCTGAGCAATAATCAGGGATGTTTTCATACTCAATCCTCTGTTAGAATCAAGATCCCTTATATTGTATCCAAACACTAGATGGTTTTGGTTTTGTTATATCCAACTCTACACAGACCTTTTCTACATGTAGATGAGTTCGATTGAGTGTTCCCTGATCTACCTTTACTAGATTACCAACTAGGTTTCCAATATTCATCATTGCATCATAATCAAAGAACTGATGAGGAAGACCATAGAAAGCTGCCCAAATTGGCATTATTGCAGAGTCGGCATCTGGATTGAAATTTGGATCCCATTTGACAATACGAATCGAATATGAACCGAAGGTTCATACCTTATGAAACCATCATCTGTAATAGTCTTCTGGTAACACAAAGCTAATCAATACCTGCATCCAATCAAGTAGATGAATATCGACAATTCTCTTGAAGCCCGCTGTATGAAAATCTTTGCGAAGTTTCTCCATAGATGTCCGACCTCGTGAAAATTTGCCGATTAAAATCAATTTGAGAGGAGCCTCTAGTCTGTCACATTCTTCTTCAGAGAATACAAGGCCGGTTTCTCCAAGATGCTCGATTACTGGCATTGGATTGAAGGTAATTCCACCAGTCTTGAATTTTGAGGAATCTGGTTGAGCAGTGTGTTGGGTAACGATATTAGCATAGGTTAAAGGAGGCGAAGGCGTCAGCCCTGCCATGGTGGCGGCATCGCCAAAACGAAGAAGAAGACAAGGAGCGTATGAGAGAAAAGACCATCTCTCTTATATTTAACTACAGACTTTGACTTTCAAATAGTTGATTTGAATAAGATTCTATCTTTTATATCTTTTAATTTGGATGGTAAAAACTTATACAAAGTTAATGTTTTAAAATACTTTATGTGTTTGACGAATTGCCCCAGTAAGCTAGCAGGTCTGTTCCATTCGTGCGTGTTTTATTTTGTGAATTTGATTATTTTTTTTTTGGATTGCATGCGAGATGTTTGATGTAATGCTTGACTTTGTAGCTAATCCTAAGTTTCAGTTCCTTTCTCCAATTACGGGCAGTAAGTCCAACTTATGGCTTTAGTTTTTCCTCCGAGTTTTACATCCTTTAAGAACGGTTGCGCTAAATCGTCGAACATGTACTCTGTTCTTTTGTCAGGATAATGACGACGAAAGTGAGGAACATTCATCTGTTGTGAATTTACTTTATACTTGTTGGGATTGAGCTTGCTTTGGTATTCAAAAGATATGTATGGTGTGCATGTTTTTTATGGAAATAGATTATAGGTACTCCCTTTGTCCCAGCTAGATTTGCACTGCAATATTATCACACTGTTCAAGAAATATGTTTGACCGGTAATATGTTTACCTACGTAAAATAACGGCAAATAAAAAGTTGATATTCAGAAATTACTTGTTACGACGAATTGAACAATATCATATACTATAATATTACTGTTTATAAATCTATTCAAATATGAGATCAAATTTCGATAATAAATAGTGTCAGAAAAGTAGAAGTGCAAATAGAGTTGGAACAGAAGTTATTTTCCCATGTATTGTTGACTTGTTTATGATTGTTTTTCTTACTTAATAATGTATTTTAAAATGTGGTGTTAATGAACAGAGATTCCTCATTCAGAGTACATGTTTTGTTGTTCTTTTGCGCCATTTTGATACAAATGTGATTGCCACACTATTGAATTGACGACCACGACGACATATATACTAAGAGCATCTACAATTGTGACTCTGAATGACTCTCCATAACTCCCACTTTTTAATTTTTAAATAATATTATCACTATCTCTCCTCAACTACACTCACCATAACTCTCCTCTCCAATTTATCTCCACTATCATAACTCAATTCCACATCATCATTGTCCCCACATCATTTTCCACCTCTTTCACATATTTTGAATGTGATGCATATATATGTTTATATGTATATATTTTATTATTTCCACAGAAATATAATTTTCGTAAACATGTAAAATTATAAAAGTAAATGGCATAAATGTGTTTGTCGAT
>JAULKK010300533.1:0-12606 GCA_032355705.1 Rubia peregrina
GGTTTAGATAGATTTAGCATGATATAAAGTAGAACCATCATGTTTGGTTTTTTGTAACTTCTCTATTTTGTGAGCCGATTGTGAACTTAATGGGATTTCTCCCTTGTGAGTGTTGAGATTTATTTTTGTGTTCTTAAAGTATATATATCACAGGTAGAATAACGAAGGCCATTAGTCTAAAAATGGTAGAAGATGAAGAATCGTGGAAAAATGACGCCAAGAGTCTAGAGCCAAATAGGAAGGCATGGACCTTGCAGAACAACACGTTCTGAGTAATGAGCTCGTGCCCAAAGAAATGACCAAAGCATGATCCTTGTAGAATGACAAGACCTGTGCAATATGAAGGAAAGCAACGCTCCAGGACACGGGCTGTGCAGAATGGCATGACATGTGCAATCAGAGAGGCACGAATCAGAGCTCTAGGACACGAGCCATGTAAAATGGAACGACCCGTGAAATCAGAGGTGTCGAGACAAGTTTTCATAATATTGTTCGTGCAGATGCACACGGACCATTTCGCACGTGGCGTGCAAAGCAGCACGGTCCAAGCTCGACTTACAGCTATGGATTTGAGTTGGGCCTTTTCCCCTCTACTCTATAAAAGGTCTAATTCTTATAAACCAAAAGAGAGAGGGCAGTTGCACTTGTAATAGATATAGATTCTCTCTCTCTCTCTCTCTCTCTCTCTCTCTTCATTCGTATCGCTTCCCTATGGTATTTACTCCATTGAATGTCATTGGTTTAGTCATAGTAGCACAAATTTTTGACATGGGGATATTTGTAAGAATGTATTGACTTTTGATTTGTGATACTCTTAAATTCATTTCTATTTTTACTGTTATTAATATCATGCTTAATTTGTGATTTAACTTCTCGTCATAATCTATGTATTGAATGCGATTGTGATGTACACCTTGTTTAATTCATGCATGATTTAGCACTAGGATTTGAATTTAGCTTGGGAGTGTGGATTATCAACCTTGCTTGTAGCCTCATGAGCAATGGGGGTAGCACGAACCTTGTGAGATGCCGGGGTGGTAATAGGGTGATAATGGTGAAAATATTAACTGTGCCCGGTGTTTAGAAGAATCCTATAATTTGTACAGTTAGGTCATATTGGTTGGACTAGAGTGGGTGTCATTAAATTTCTAAACACGGGTATCTCGATTAATACTCGAGAGCTAATTCATTGTTTGTAGCAACTAAGTGTTGGGCCCGTGTAGCTATAGACATTAGAGTTATCACGAGGTGCTATTATCCTCTTCCTATTGAGGTCTAGGATGGGTGTTCATAGTGGAGGCCCCCTATGATCCACGATACTACCATTTCTAGCAGTTGCGACCTACGTAAGACATTGTTCCTTTAAGCGGGGGACCCGTTAGCCACTATAGTGAGGATTAGAGGTGGTCAGTGTGCAATACACCTTAAGCTGTATGTGAATGAGGCGAGATGTGTTAAGGGGGGGGGGCAGAATCGACGTGTGACAGACCTAAGAAGTTTCTGGGAATTAACATCTCCACATCGTGTGATATAGAGCTAAACAGAATTATAGATCTTTAATGTGAATAGAAGTCTAGGATCAAATCATTTAAGTTAGTCATGTGATGCAAATACCTCCAAGGCTAGTTATATTCATCTTAATCTCGTTGTAGTTTTATACTAGTAGTTTGTAGTTAATCTCTACACAAAACCCCTTGTTATGCTTGCTACTCCTGACACACACTTAGGATGGCTCCCAAGGTAGAACTTTGCGACGCTATCTTTTAAACCCTTTTTATTCACGTGGACGACACCTGTACTTGCCACCATTTATCTTAAAGTGTATAGGAGTACGAACATGGGCAACATATAAAAATTATCTTTGACTACGACCTTTGCTGGTTTTTTAACGAGATTGGTTAAGGTCATTTCATAAATATTTTACAATATTTTATATTAAAATTGTAAAATAGTTTACCTAGTAATTTTTTTGACTGAGGAAAATTATCCTCTTTGATCTACATATGAAGATATTAATGCTTAAGATGTATTTTGACTCTTATAAGTCCTTTATTGAAAAATACTTTTAAAACCAAGT
Source organism: Rubia peregrina (assembly GCA_032355705.1). NCBI lineage: Eukaryota > Viridiplantae > Streptophyta > Magnoliopsida > Gentianales > Rubiaceae > Rubia > Rubia peregrina. The sequence continues at coordinate 2,078 of JAULKK010300533.1, forward strand.
TTCTATACATACAACCTACAAAACTCTAATATAGGAACCGCCTCACAAAAAATAGCTCGCTAAAATAAGCTAGCCACACCAACTCGCCAATAAGCAATCACTCTTGGAAAGGGTGAAGAAGTACGCCCACCACGATGCCCTCTGCTAGGCCACAATCTAAGAGAAGTGAACATGACACACGAACCACATGCACATGACCAAAGACCCTATAATATAGACGAAGTACAACGTATGTGGTAAGTCTTTTCCACCCGAGGACCTTTCTTGCAGGTGTTCATCACTTGGAAGGAGTTCTCCGCATCAGTGGCTCAATCAGTGGGGATTAAATATTTTTTTGGTTTTTATAATCTCTGGGAAAAGTTGAATCCTATGTGCACTAGTGGAGAATGACCTATTAAAAGCGAAGTTTAAAGGCGGTTCAGCTAAATTTCCCAGGAACCACCTTCTGAGAATGATTTCGAACTTGAAACCCTGTGTTTCTGGATTCTTGCAAAAATCAATGGCAGTTTATGTTCTTTGGATGACGATTATGAAAGAACTGCCTTCCATTTATATGAATCAGAGGTGATTAACTGAATAACCACCTTTAATTGTGTACAATTAAAGACGGTTGTGCAAAAGTGACTTCTATATGTTAGGTTCCAGCCTCATAACTAGGATACAAATAGGGTTCTGACTTAGGAACCTTTTTGGATCAGGACTATTGAAAGGACGAACAATGTTACACCTTTGTAACTTCCTCTGATCATTTTTCCAAGTTTGGAACCAATTCTGGACAAGTGGTCATCATTCCTTGCTTCTCTCGTTTCCTCATTACCCTGCTATAATATGTCATACCACCTTTTTTGCTATTAAAAATTTGTATGCACACTATGAAAAAATAGCAAAATGAACACAAAATAAATTTTCACTAATTTACTTTGTCTAATACAGTGAATTTAACACAAGGATATAATAATTCATCAAGTCTGGTACGGTTACAACCAAAAGAAACATATTTTGAAGCACTTCCTATGGAAGGCCTACAAGTGTCACACAGATAAGGATCGTTTGAGGAGGGGAATCTTTGCTCATTGAAGGCGCGCTCATAAGAACGTTGTTTCTTCTCAAGCTTCCATATGTGTTCCCGCCAACTCTTGCATGTCATGGTTGTTTCCTTCTTTCTTAGAAATTCCATATTGGGGAAATCGATTTCGAAAGGTCTCTAATCGATTTAGAACTATGGGTGTTAAAACAAGGGCAAATATAATATGTACAATAAGAACACTATGGCTATTAACGGTACCTTGCACTCCATAAATAAGGTCTCCTTATAGTCTTTCGGCACCTCATGCTACCTATCATACTTGATTTCCACCCTTGTTCTTCCTATCTTCACGACCCAACTAGACCACTTTCACGTTCTTTGGACAAACACTTTGGCAACGTGTTGAAAACCAATGTAGTTAACTCTTTCGTAGCCATCAATAAAAAACTCCCACAACATAAAATATAAAGTATCATAACTCCGAGGACTACCTAAATCACATTCATTAGGTATTCACTCGATGTAGAAGATCAAAGTTGCAATATAAACTAAAGCCATACCAAACTTGAACCATGATAGAAACCATGTCTCCCCTTGAACCAATCTAGGGTTTAGAACCACCAACCTTGAAATCAAGAAAGTGATAGGATGAAGATTGTCAACCTAAAAGTAGAGTAGTAAATGAGATCCTTCCCCATACAAATTGAGAAAATGAAGTGAAATTTGACCAAAATGAAGAGGATTTAGGTGCATTAATCATGAACACATGCCTTTGATTAGATGATGAAGAGAAATGGAGATGAAGAGATGAAGAAATGGAGTATAAAGATGGAGATGTTTTGATGTGGGGAAAATGGTGGGAAATGACAGGTTTTGCTTAATACCCATTTGAAAAACCACTTTCCATGTTTTCTTCCACGTCAAACAGGGCTTCCGAACTTGGAAGCCAACCCGTCCTTCAGTGCATGCCCTACGAACAGGTTCGAAACTGGGAACCTGAGTTAATATAAAACAAATCTCAAAGCAGATTTACGATTTTCGTACACAAAACCCCAAATTGAACTCTTCTCAAAACCTAACCACCAAATCCTTTAACAATCCATCAATCCTGCAACAATGTCGAGGCCTAAGCAATCAAAGAATAGAACTGTGGCGATGAGTGAACGTAGCCATCAACCGTTCACCGAGGTTGGGGAGTTAGAATATTTTTCCAACAAGAAGGCGAAAGATGGGTAGGTGGAATTTTTGAAGCATAAAGTTATTAATTCCTAGTTTATTAAGCCAACGACCATATAAAATTTGTGTTTGCGGTATTTGTTAGATACATTCAACGTTCAACATTTAGAAAAGTTGATGTTCTTAGAGGAAAATGTCTACCAAGACGAGGTGATTCAATTTTACTCCAATTTAGGCAAAGCGTGAATAATTGGGATAGTACCATGCCCAATGGAAAAATAATTACGGTTAACAAGTGGACAATCAATAAAACCCTAGGATCAAGCTATTCCTCCCGAGCAATTGACCCCCAAGCTCGATCCCTCTATCCCCTAGATATCTATCATCAACAAACTTGGCCATCGGCCACTAAATTCTGGCCTAGACCCCGTAGAAATGGCTAGGAAATATTTTCGCCGGCCTGGAAGTTCGCTAGGCTCGGTGGATAGTTATGACATTGGGGCTCTTTCGCTTGAGGAATGCCTCATTTATGAGTGAGTGTGCTTGAACGTGTTTCCCATGGGTGGGAACACATGTGAGCCGACGATTGGTAATGTGATGCTCTTCTACTACGTGATAAGTGTGTGAAGATAAACCCCATTTACACCATTATTATGAGCATGATCAAGGCCGCGAACACGAAGAAGAAAGATATACCATACAGTGGATTGATTACGGCTATGATAAATAAAATGAGAGTCGTACCCCAAGATCGTCCTCTCCAAATGGAGTACTCTGATGAGGCATGGTTCTAACATAAGCAGTTAGTGATCGGATTCGACGATAGATGAGAGCAACGCGTTATTCCGGGAAATACAGCTAAAAAGCAAAAAGGCTTGGGAAGAAGAGGATCTTGATAAGGCCGAGGGTTCATCTACTTGTAAGGTTTAAAATTTAGTTTTAACATATTTTTAATATTATGTCCACATAATATTTTTTAATGCTTTTTGAAGAATATGTGTGGCATTTCTTGTGTTGACAGGTTCACAAAGTAGTTGGAAGAGCCGAATTGCTCGGTACTTTAATTTCATTCATGGGGACGTGGAGTGAACCCATGAAATGTTGGCTAGAGCAGAGGTGCAACAACGTTTCATAGAATTGAAAGGAATCAATCTTGTGCTAAGCGAGGATGAAGAGCCACCCACGTTTGAGCTGGTCTTTTCCGAGAGTGAGGAAGAAACGGATGATGGTGCTAACCCAAAGTCGTAGAATTTGTACTAGGATGTTGAGCGAATGTTATAATGTGCTAAGGATAATTATGAAAATACTTTGTTTATCAAGTTTGTTTGGTACTTTGGATTATGAATTTTGTGGATTCCAAGAATTTGGATTATGTAGTTTGAATTTGCGGAATTTTAATTTGATTTGGTAAATTTAAGAATTTTTTTGAGTGCCCTTATTATGTTGGTCAGTGTGATTTAGATAAACAAGAATTGGTTCCTTTCTAAAATATAACGCGGTCGTGAATTACTCTAACATGTCAAAAAATGACTATTCTGGCCGAATGAATTTCGAGTTCAGAAATGGTTCTGGCCTTTTAAAAAATTGGAAATAATCAGGTTATGAGTTCGAAAGTCATTCAGCTCGAATTAATCTTTAGAGCCGATTATGTTTCTGAACTCGAAAATCCAGGTTCCGAGTTCATCCTCTTATTACAGCCCAAATATGGGAAAAAAGCTGCAAGGTTTCAAGCTCGGAAGTCATTCGGCTCTTGTTACTAAAGAGCCAAGTTACACATTCTAGACTCGAAAGATGAATGAGCAATATGAGCCAAATGACTTCCGAACTGAGAACATGCTATATATTTCAAACCCCCTCAAATCGAGTCCAAACCCTCTTTCCATACGATTTTGAAGAACCCTCACCCCATTCCGACCTCGGAGTTACAATTGACTTCCACAACAAGGAGACCTACATTCGTTCTTGATATTCAAATATAAAAGGGAAGTTCATCACGCATCCTCGCTCCACATCGTCCAATAAAAATCCCGGGCATGAAAATGTCAAGTTGTTCAACTGTGAATGCTCAAAAGAGGTATGAAGTTTTATGTTCCAAAGGGAAATTGATTAATTGCTATTTGGTAGATTTTAGTGAGGTTATGTGAATAGGTTTAGCTGATCCCTAAGATAAATTTAAGGACCAACTTGTTGAGAAATTGCTTGCTTGCACCGAACCCTCGTATTTTGATCTAGTTTGCCAATACTATAGTAAACTACACGATCTTGCGAAGGAGACTTACTCCACTAGGGTAGGGGGATTGACATTACAATTGATCAATGGATTTTGAATGAAACCCTTGGGTGCCCGTATAAGAACCTAGAGAGCATTTACCCGAAAGACATGGAGGGTCCGTTGGATGGTTGTTATCATAAGGAAAAAATTTCAACTACTTATTGATTACTCATATGTAAACCCTATCCATTATAGTGTGAGGTATTTCCAATAGAACCCGATAGATTTGGGTAAGTCGGAGACTTTTTATCTCCCAACTTTGTTAAACAACAATCGCATTGTCTATGAAATGATGCGAGATGTTTAGTTATATCATTCAGACATATCACCGATCCCAACTATGCCACCCTTATGATGTTCTAATTAGTAGAGGGTAGATAGATCAACCCCGAGGCGGCGATCTTTAATCATATACTTTGGATTGCAAATTTGACGTGGGTGGTGAGGAGCCTCCCATACGGAAGTTTGATCACCATGATATTAAAGAATATCGAGGGGTTGCAAATTGGCAGTGAGGAGAAACCACCAAAGTTTTTTGACAACATACTTCGAAAATAGATAGTGGATCTTGGTTGATAACAAGTGGTGCAATAAGTCCCAAGGTAGTGGGGAGTCGATTAAAAAGCCAAGAATTGAAGAAGGTTAGTGAAATTCATTTATATTTTATTACGTATATTGTCATACATATTAATTTTTGTATTTTTAAATTTTGTAGATTTGGAGAAGGCATACTTTAAAGGTGTAAGAGATTGGTATAAGTGGGTATGCAAGGAGTTCACCATGATGAAGGCGAGGATTTGAATATTGAGAAAAGGCAAAGAGCTTACGAACGTCATCTTGTGACAACACACCAACCTCGTCTTGACCAATCCGCATCCGCGGGCGATCTAGAGGATGACTTGGAGTCACAAATTCCATAGATGTAGTTTTCTTTGAATCTTATTAATTTGGTCATAACTTGTTTGAATTTAAGGACTGTGGATTTATTTCTAACTACTAGTTTGATAATTGGCTTATGGTTGACTTTAGCTATTGACTTGTCAAATTGCAAGGATTGATAATTAGTTTTGATTTTTTTATTGATAATTGAGTGTTTGTTTTTGTCTACTTCTTAAACATTACTAGATTGTTTGTTCATAACAAAACTTAGTTCAATCAAATATTTAGCACTTCATTCTTAAAACAAAGATAATTACAATCATTGAAGTTACTTCCTATGTTTCATTTTCTTCTAAACCTTCTTGTTCGCCTCCTTTTACGTGTGACCTTTCCAAGGACATCAACCCAAATTTTTTCTTCATGATCGCTACATCCGATAAAACTGTTCAAACTTAGATCATCCTCTGCAAGCAAGCTAGCATCATCTATATCAAAATTGGTTGAATTTGACCGAAATCAAGAATTTGTTTGTCAATATAATCTTCAAAAAATATGTGTTTCCCTTGCACTGCAATTTCCCACCTAGGATCGGAAGGGTCCCTCACATTGAAAACCTCGTACGTTGGGAGGTCAAAATAAAAGAATCTTCCTGCCAACTGATCTGACTTTTGTCGATAAGTGTGAAACCAAAATCCTTAGTGCCCTGTCCATTGTTGAAATCTACCCACTGACATTTAAAATAGAAATTCACATAGTGACATAGTCAAGCTCCCTGATATATGGTATTGTGCCAAAGTAACACCGCTGAGCATACACTAAATCATTATCACTTCCATTACCAACATGCAAAGCTTCAAAAATGAGAAAAATTCCACTGTTCAGAGACACACCTTTATCATCCACTGATTTTGTTGCAAAGATAAAACCATTGACATTGTATCCTCCATATGAGAGTACAGTACCAAGTGGTCTATGAGCCAACCATTTTACCGTCATAGGATAGTCGCCAACGGCTACATGTTCACGCAACCATGATAAAAAACCCTCCTGTATAATCGCAAAACCGGGGCTTCATTAAACCTAGAGTTCACAACTCTAATTTCACGTATGTGAATCTCTATATATGGGACAAAATATTCATTGTTGCAGACAACATAAAGATGGGCAATGCTTAATTCTTCAGAACTAGGGCTTAAAAGTTTCCCCTGCCTAACTCATAACCTTCCAACCGTCCAACATGCCTATGGCTTGGAACCCCAACCGAATTGACTTCCTTCAGTTAATTGGTACAAAACTCAATAACCTCCTCTACCACATACCTTTGCACAATACTTGCATCGGGCATGTACCGATTCTTCACAAAAATGCTTGAATAATTTCACGTACCTCTCAAACTGTACATCCACCTTAGAAACACAGGACCACAAAGCTTAATCTCCCTCACAAGATGAACACACAAGTGGACCATAATGTCAAAGAATGATGGTGGAAAATACATTTCCATCCAGAACAAAACTTCAACAATCATAGACTACAAACGGTCCAACTTCGACACATTAATGTTTTTGCTATAAATGGACTTGAAAAGCAAACAAAGCTTCGCATTGCATATTGTTACATGAGATGGAAAAGATGATTGAATCGCAATGTCATTCAATTCCTCTTTTAGATCGTGACAATCATGGTACTTCAACATAACCAGCTTCAACTCCTCACAGGTACTGATGTTGGAAGAATAAGCGGCCGAGACCTTAGCACTTCTAAAGGTCTCACAAAAGGTGTTTCTCCGGTTCAGACATAGAATTGCAAGAGGGGGGGGGGGAGAAACAATTTTCACCGGAACTGACAGGGTCTAAGTTCTTCTTAATACCCATCTCGACCAAATCCAACCAAGCCTTAAGTCGTCCTTTGTTTTCCCAGGGGTATTCAACAAGGTCCCAACCAAAGATTCACACACATTATTATTATTATGCATAGCCTCGAGACAATTTCTAATGTCCAAATGCTCCCAATAAGGTAATCTGAAGAAAATAGAACATTTCTTCCAACTTACATCCACAAGCACTTTACGTTTTTTCGTACCAAAATCATTGGGAAAATTCTTCACTATCTCAAATATCTGAGTGCCTATTCATGCAACTGGTGCTTCTCTAGCCTCTACTTTCCCATTGAACCATTTTTTTTGCCAAACACCATGGATGATCCAGCGGAAGAAATCTGCGATGACCTTGATAAATAGTTTTACAACCATGCTTCAATTGGTGGTAATCAATGTCATTCTCACACACCTGGTATTCAAAGTTGCCTTTCATTGAGTAACCTGGAAAATTACCATATGTGGGAAAATCTTTAATAGTACGAAATAACATCCCTTTCAATGTAGAGTAATCTTCAACACTTGTGTCATATGTCCGCAAACCCTCCTTAAATAACATCAACAAATCCTGAATAAGAGGAAAAAGATACTTATATATATATGTCATTACCCGGTTGCTTTGGACCAGAAATTATCATGGATGACAATACATACTTACATTTCATTGTCAACCATGACGAAAGATTGTAGATAACCAACATAACAGGCCAAGAACTATGTGTACCAACCTCAGATGCCAAGATTCTTTTCCAAACTCAGGGTAAAGAGCATCATTTTTTCCATTGCTCACCATCTGATGTAAGTCTAATCACATCATCCTCAGGTCGACCCACTCCACATACCATCACAATAATTTTGCATCTTCCTTACACGAAATAATTTCTACAATAACGATTGGGAGATACCACATCACTTTGCTAGTATTTTCCCCTTGTTTTAGTTAACACTTCCGCACCCATCACAATTTCCCCTCTTCAAATTGTACCGAGATTCACCACATATGCGACATGTTTCATGATTTTTATATTCTTCCCCCGGTACAACATACAATCATTAGGGAAAGCATGTATATTTTTCAAATTCAATCCCATTGGGGAGAGATTTTTTTTGCGGTGTACAACCTATCCGGAATCATGTTACCTTCGAGCAGCAATTCCCTATGCAATTCAAGAGTTTCGGTCAACGACTTATCGGTCCACCCAAATTTGACCTTCAAATTCATTATCCTGAGAGTTGCACTAAGTACCAAATGTTTTGAAGTCTCTTTGTAATCAAGTAAAGCTAGTAATGCCTCGAGTTTACCGTGGAACTCTCTTGCAACATCCTCAACTATTTCATCAAATTCCACATTCATATCTAATTCATCTTCCATATTCGTTTTACTCAAATCAATCATCCGTGCCGATTCTCTTACTTCCCCATGCCATACCCAACGAGTGTAGGATGTTTGAAACCCTCTCATTGTTAGATGTCCCCGCAACTTCTTCCTCACTAAATACACATAGTTTCTACAATCTTTACATGAGCATCAGGCACGTACACCACCATTTTTCAGAAGCATCTTCAAACGCTACCGTAAGAAAAGTTTCAATCAATGACACGTAATCGAGTGATTTTCTAAGATCATTACCAATGAGTTCATCCCGTTTCATTATCCTACAAGTCAATTAAAATACTCCCCATTAGCATTCTTGCAACAATAATCAGAATCCTAGACTCTAGTTAAACTTACTACAAACCCTAATTCAAGATTTATATAATAAACTCTAGTAAAACAAATAATAATTATGTAAAATGGAATTTTAGATAACTTACCTTCTTCAATGAATACAATGCTCTTAATTTACGTAACCTTACCCCCTATTGTCTTTACGAACTCGGAACAACTATTGTCTTTTCACAATTGTTATAGACAACCAGTTATGGACTTGGAAGCCTATTCGTCTCCTATTTCAAACTCAAAACAGTACTAAATTAAAGGCGGTTATAAGATTAATTGCCTTTAATTATCCCTAATTAAAGGTGGCTATTTAAAAATCACATTCAATTGAAAAGTAACCGCATTTGAAATGATTTTTCCTAGGCCGACCATTCGTTTTGAGTTTGGAAAAGCTAAAATAAGGTGGTTTGACTTTTTTAACCATCTTTTATCAGCGCCTTTAATTAATGAGCTGCTCTATACTAGTTAACATCCATATCTCATTAATATTTTGGGATTTTGGTGGTTTTCTTAATCTGATTTAAGTTATAAAGCTTCTTAGGCAGATAAAAGATCGTTACAAGAAGTACATCAAGAAAAATCTTATCAAATTATCACAATTTTTTTAATCAAGTACAAAGTGTGGTGTAACCCGCTAGAACTTCGACAACTTTTAAATTAGGCTCATTGCTTTTCCAAAATATTTTTACTTTTACGTACTTATTTTTCGTCACATAATAAAAGAGCGAGTCAAAAGCAATTTCACCATTTTCAGCAGGACGGAGGGATTATATTTTTGGTGTTTACTGAACTCCACAAAAATAATTATTTTATAATCCAAAATCATTTTTGAGGAAAAACATGATTTGCTCTCCTATGTTGAGTTAATCATGTTGCATAGGTAGTGATTATTGTTAATACTACTACGCAGTGCTAGTTAGAGGTTATAGAATTTACATAAGTTATGAAATTAATAGAGGCATTAGTGGTAGGAGGTTGAAGAATATAAAAACTTGCAATAATAGCCTTTAGTGCTAGTTAGTAGTGGTGGGTGGTCGAAGAAGTTACAATCATGTAATAAGGCACATTGTTTAGTCTTCATTAGTAGAGTTAGTGCTTCCTAGTTCTGGTAGGAGGTTATGGAGGTTAGAAGCTTGTAATATGGCTTTTCATCAGTGTAGGAATAATTTCTAAGACATTTTGTAATCTATAAATAGGGGAATGAAAATCAGAAAAGCTGTATCTTTTCAGCACCAAAATTGTCTTCATTTATTCCATTTTTCGATCATTGTTCCAACATTTGGTATCAGAGCAAGATTGATCAATGGGAAAAAAATACACCCGAGGGTTCACACACTCCACCAAGATAGAGGGGTCATAGTTCAACTAGGGGGCCAAGAGCTCGTGAAGTGGTGGTGCAACAAGTGTTGAGGGAGAGTGGAGGACCAATGGTTTACCCTATCCTAACTTGCACAAACTATGCTGATTGGGCCCTAGTGATGAGGGTGAAACTGTAAGCCACCTCATTGTCGCGAGCGGTCGAGGAGGGGATACTGATTACCATGAAGATAGGCAGGCACTCTCTGCGATTCTGCGAGTG
>JAULKK010300541.1:0-12603 GCA_032355705.1 Rubia peregrina
GTCCGCCTCGCCTCCCCGCCCGGGGGGGCGGAGCCGCGGCCGGGGGCTAGGGTAGGGAGGAGCGGCGTGGAAGAGAAGGAGCGGCAGGGGGCTAGGGTATGACGAAGCTTACTAGTGGCGGTGGTTCTAGGTTTAGGGAGGAGCGGGTGAGGCTGTGATGGCTAGTAGATAGGCGGTGCTGGGTTTATCAATCCACCGCAGGGTGGTGTTGGGTTTGTCATTCCGCCGCAACGCCATGGCTCTAGTCTATCTTTGTGAATCGGTGAATCGAGTTTGAAAGCAGGGGTGGTGAGGAGGTGGAATAGGTGGCGGGGTTAGTGCTGGGCGGAAGTGGTGATTCCTGGAGATGAAGGTGGGCGACGCCGCTAGAGTTTAAGGTGGAGGTAGTAGTTATGGGTTTTTGAAAATGGTTTTCGAGGGTTAGAGGAGGGGTGGTGAAGGGCGGGAACTGGTGGTGGATGGTGGCGGGCGGGCAGGAGGGAGAGAGAGGTGGCGGCGGGCGGGATGATGTCGAAGGTTATGGGAGGGGTGGTGGCTGGTGGTGACCGGCGGCGGCTGGTGGAGGCGGCGGCGGTCGGTGGCGATGACGTTGGCTGCGGCGATGGAGGCAGCAGGTTTAGGGTTAAGGTGTTTGAAGTTAAAGAAGAAGAAGCAGCTTAGGGTTAGGGGTATAATTGTCATTAGATTTTAAGTTTTAAGTTCAGGCGCATTTTTGTCTTTTCATAAATGGTCAATGCCGAAATAGTTCAATTTGGGTAAAATTGCACATTTTGACTAAAACATCGGGTTACTTCTACACTTTCAGATTTTACACGGCCATTCCTACACTTTCTCAATTTTATAGGGTAATTTTTACACTTTTACCTTTCCCTTATTTGAAAGTTGAGACACAAATGCCAATTTGGAAGAAAATACTCTGTGAAGATTTTTAGCAGGCTTGGGCTTTTGGTGTTAGGAAAGGCCTGGGGATGAAACTAGTTCTGAAATATTGGCCCAAGTCCTTGATTCAAACCCATCTTCAAATAAATGTAAACAGTGGTTGAAATTCATTAACTTTGACTACTGTATAAATTTTATCTATTAAAACAGTAAAATGTTAATCTATGCTTTCCGGTTTAAATTGCACAACAATCATTATCACGCTATTTAAGAAACATGTTTGACCGTTAATATGTTCACTTACATATAAAGTTGACAAATAAAAAGTTGATATTTAGAAAGTACTTGTTATGACAAATTCAACAATATCACATATGATAATATTGTTGCTCTTATATCTATTCAAATATGCGGTCAAACTTTGATAGAGAATAGCGCTCAAAAAGAAATGGCCATTTAATATGGGACGAGGGAGTATGCGAATTTGTTATTTATTTTCAAAATACTTAGTTGAGAATATTAATGTTCAAACATATTTTCAGAAGAGTAAGAGCATCCACAATGATTGCTCCTTAACTCGACTTTTCTTAATAAACAACACTTTTTATTTAAGGAAGACCATTTTGGAGTTTTAAGAACAACTTCTTAATAAGGAGTTGCTCCTTAATTAAGGAGTTAGTACCTATTTATTTGTAAAATGTCAACCAATCAATGATTGACAGTTAGGTTTTGTGTTTTAAATTAATTATAATTTAAATTGAAAAGGATTATCTAATAAGTGCTTATTTAAGGAGGTCCGTTGTTAGTAATTAAATTTTCACTTAATTTTTATTAAAATTCATAATTTGACAGTTAAGAAGTGGTTCCTTACACTAGCATTGCGGATGCTCTAAGGCGTGCATTCCGATTTGATGCATCCAGCCACAACTTTAGCTTAATTAAAGGCTGTTAAACTAGTGGATGTTGAGTTGAAATGGGATGGATGGATTTGACTTGACTAATGAATCTGTTCACATACTATGATATTGTAAACATATTTGGAGAGGATGAAAAACAAGTTGGAAACTAGAATGGCAGGCAATATGGAAACTTTAATATGCCAGGTTCTTTCAAGTTGGAGTGAAATAAAAGTACTCCCTCCAATTTTTTTAACATTTGCACCGTTTGACCAACACTTTTCTCAATACATGTTTGACCAACACTTTTCTCATAGTTTTATATAATAACGGCAAATAAAAATTTGATATTCAGTTACCACATGTTACAGAGAATCTAAAGGTATCTCATACGATAGTTTTATTGTTTATATACTGTATAAAATTTATGGTCAAACATGCCTTGAGAAAAGTGTTGGTCAAACGGTGTCAATGTTAAAAAATAGGAGGGAGTAGTTTGATTCAGTTCCGTTTAATTCTAAATTAAGACTGTTTAATTTAGTGTTGGTATATTGTTCTTAATTTTCGCCATACTTAATTCACGATCTAAAATAGGTATATCGGGTTTGTGCATTCTAACGAAGTTATGAAGCGTGCAAGAGGAAAAAAATATTTTCTATTTGATCTCACTTCAAGAAACATAACTTCTTACCTCGGTTTTTAGTCCAAAAAAATTGAGGTAAATACTGGCGTAGTAAAAGGTACATTTTTACTTCAATTCGAAACCAATGTAAAAAGTATTATTTACCTCAGTTTTGGACCGACGTCGCCAAATTTTGTGACCGGCGCTGGTCCATGCAAGATGGCCAACAATGGGAGATTATTTCCGCAACTTCGTTCAGGGTGATGTCGTCATGTATTGTGACCGGCATCGGTCAGAGCAACATGGCAGACATTGGGAGAGGAAATGCTGGTACTTCGTGCAGGTTGACGTCAGCTGAGGCTTGCAAGCGACATCGTGCATTGTGGGGCAGTCAAGTCGTGTGCATGCTGAAGTGGAACGTTGACCAATATGTCATCGTTTTGATGGGCCGGTGTCGCACAAAAATATCAACGGTGGCTTATGCAACATCGATAAGGTGTCGTTGATGTACAGGTTTGCGCGACGTCGTGGGTTAATCGTGGAGACATTGATTCTCGTATAATATTATAATATTAATATTTGATGACGCAAACTATCTTTCGTCGCCAACTGTTACATGTTATTTATTCGATAGTTAAACATCATACAACAATTGATAGGTCATTTTTCTACCAAATAAGCCTGCTAACTTATCAGATTTAAATTCAAGTGTAAAGTAAGCAAGGTCGATCCCACAGAGAACATTGTAAAAAAATTCTTATTTCTAAAGATTCAATTGTTGGTTAGCTACCACGCCTTAATTTGATGGTGAATATAATCTGTTAACTAAGAAAAAAATAAAACTAAACTATGAATGCAAATAAACACAAATATCAACATGAGAATGTATTCCGGCAACAGGTAAATCCACATTAACTAATAATTTATATGATCACATGCGCAATAATAAATCAATTCGCATGAACCAACCTGTTATAGACTGCCGAGAATCAGCTACAAGACACAGTCCAATTTCTTCTTACTTTATCGATAGCCAGCAAGAATCAGCTATAAACTGACTACTTCTCTAATTAAGATACAATCTAGCAAGAATCAGCTATAAACTAGACTTAATATCTTAACAGCATTAAGAACCCAAAAAAACCAAATTCAGATAATTCATAGTCAGATCAGCCGTCACAAATTATCCACCCATTGTTCCCACTATCTGCTAATAGTTTCACAACTAATTAAATCTACCCACTAGATAAAGATAAATAACGGAATTTAATTGGCGTTATTCCAAATAACTCAAGGTTAATCAGATCTCAAGAAATTCATAAATAAAATATACACACGGATGACAACTGGGAATCCATACAAATCAATTATCACGAACAATTAAGCCTCACATATAAATTATAGTTAATTCTTCATTACCCCGGACGGACGGGAAAAGAGATTTAAATACTAAACATAATTATATCAAATAAACAAACAATAATAAATAATTAACTAATATAATAATTAACAAAACTAAAGAAACGAAAAGATGATACTGGATGATTAATATTGCTGGGACGAAAATTCAATGTCACACATGGTGACTTAGAACAAAACTGCCGAAAAAGAAAATCAAAGCTACGGCCGTTCTCCTCTGTTCAAAGCCACGGCATCCGAGAACTATTTATAGATTTTACAATAAACCTAATTATAAATCCAACTAAGAAAAGGAAATTGTTATTGGGCTAATTAATTTGGTCTTTATATTGGACCTTCTATTCTAAAAATTAACATTCTTTACATGAACCCAAATTCTCCGTAGAACGATCCAATTGCTTCTGAGCTTCATTCTGGATTAATGTCTCATATCCTTTCGGAAGGTAAAATAAGAACATTTTCCATTGGAACACACCACCTCATTAAAACCTTACCGGGAAACCACGGTTAAGGGAAAAAATATAGTGTATCACTCCTCACCCTCGGCGCACAATCTAATGATTTCTGCACAAAAATACACATACGTGCACATCAAATGGCAAAAGAAGCTCATAAAAGTACATAAAATATGTGTATAAAATACACACAATCAAACATCCTCACACTTAGATCGTGCTTGCCCTCAAACATGTAATATCACAAAATCATTAGCAAAATAAAACATTCCCAAAAAATCAAATCAAGCAACATTCACTATGGAACTCACCGTCTTACCACAAGCTAAATCCAAAATTTTCAACACAAGCAGTGTTTTTTCATCTTTGTCAAAATCGGGCAAACAATCATTCCATTCCTCACGTGATGCGTTCACACACTCTCCCTACTCTATTCCATAGGACAGCTTACAATAAAAACAAAAGTATAGCATGCTATTACTAAGTGAAATATGATTCAAAATTTCACACAAGTCAGGATGGTCTTCTAAAAAGGTTGTACAGGTTTGTGCGACGTCCCGGGTTAATCATGGAGATATCGATTCTCGTACAATATTATAATATTAATATTTGATGATGCAAACAATCTTTCGTCGCCAGCCGTTACATGTTATTTATTCAATAACTCGTAAAATGGTTAACTATCATACAACAATCAATTGTTTTCAAATAATGCGGAAAAGAATGATTCTCAAACAATTAAACATTTTTTGACCAACATTTTTCCTAGGCGGAGGACAATCGTACACAATAAGAAATTGCAATTATTACCTTCGTGTAGTTTATACCATTTTACATCAGAAGTGGGACCAAACAAATAATTAGTGGAATTGTTTCTATTCCATGTAAAATACAGAGGGTTATACTTCTCAAAATTATAATCCAATTACAGCAACCTTCTTATACAAAACTGCTGCTGATTGTGTTGTTGCAATCAATGATTGTCTTGTTGTGGTAACCGAATAAAATAAAATGTTGTTGCAGTCAGTCAAAACTTTGGCTGCTTGACTTCTCCCACTTTCTTGGAGGGACCAAAGTGCAAAAAAAATTGACCTGTTCAGTCAAAATCAATTCCTATCGAAGCGGAAGTTAATAAAGTTCATGAACATTTATACTACTTAATACATGTTTGTAATGTACTATTTACTGGTATGAAAGTGACTTTTATCCGTTTTGGTCCTTCACGGGCTCATATGTTATACTAGTGGGCTATAATTGTTAGGCCCACATACATGTGCGACATCGGTCATGGTTCGGTAACCTGTCGACTAAATCGATGTAGATGTGACGTCGCAGCTTGCGAGACAGACATCACAAGGGTCCAAAATAGCGTCGTTCCAAAATGTTTATAAGTACAAGGTCCCTCATAATCAGTTCAAGATTTATGTTTTCAACTTTCCCTCAAATTTCAACAGTCTCTCACCCCTCTTCTCTTATATGGTGTTAAAGTTATATTTTTCTACCCTTCTAATACCTTCATTTTTGTAAATTTTCCTTGACATTGTTCGATCTATATATGGTGTGTGAATATGTTGTGTTTTTTTTATAGTTCTTAAGGATTTGTTATATTGTGAAGTTTCCTTAAATATCAACCTAGATAATATGTTTTTGTATGTTTTTTTGACGTGTTTGTGTAATTTTCTGTTGTTAAAACATGATTTTTTCTAGTTTTCTACGATTTTGATCGTAGTTGCTATGGTTGCATGCGACGTCGGTAACCTACCAGTTAATCTTTGGTCTCCGCGAATGTAGTGTGACGTCGTACATTCTTATTTTTGTGATATGTTCTTTTGTATGAGACGTCGCACCTTTGTCAGTTTAATCATCGGTCAAACAGATTGGTTGTCGAATTCGCATACATCCGTTTAAGCTTGCTTTAAATTTTATATGCAAACTCATTTTTGTGTCGGACACATGTTCCGTTAGGTCGACTATAGAGCGACGTAGCCAGTACATGTCAGCCATGTAACTGTTTTGGACCGACATATACGTGCAACGCATGACCAACGTTGCACTCTTCATTTCCAAGACTTGTATATAAGCCCTAAACATTTTTATATAATATTCAGGACTAATGGTTGGCGAATGATCCTCCAGTCACCTATTTTTCCAGATCTTTTACCATTTCACACATATATACATTATACATACTTATACATTTTCACAGTTTATGACAATTTATATATATATATATATCCGCACAATGGAGCAACCCAGAGGCTCTTGTGTTTGACCATCGAACAACATACGATGGTTGTTGATAGCCCACATTTTCACTACACTCTGAAGCGTCAGAACTTTGGGATAGGTCCCACTTTGGTAAGGCCTATAGCAGCTAATTAAATACATGTATTTTTTATTTTAAATTAATATTATTGGTTAATTGCACATATATATTTATAATAAATGTTTTTTGTGTTTCAGTGGGACATTGTACACTCATGCCAAATGAAAAGACCCCCGTTGTGCTGAGGTACTACAGGAGAGAGTGACGCGTGAATTACTCGGGGGGTTGGAAGATCAAGGCCATGTCGCCTAAGGGTTTTGGCGGTTCCTTTTCGGCAACCGCCTATGCATTGGGGACACCCTATTCTTTCGAGGTCATAGAAGCTGGGAGCTAATTGTCTTCAAGATCATCATAATGCGAGCTGATTGAGTGTATTGAAATTTTATATTGTTGGAATTAAGACAATTATTATTTGAATTTATCTACTAATTGTAAGGATGTTTTTGTGGCTACCTTTTTTCAAAAATTTAACTACTTTATTTGAACAATATATAATTGACTGTATGTACGATTTGATCGGTGCATGATTTAAAAAACCATTTTCAACTGTACCATTCAACAACATTTTCTACAATTGGCTTTAAAACCATTGAAAAATACTTTTTCAGACCAAAGTAAATCAATTTCAAACAACTTAAACCTCTAAAAGTATTAGGTGCAACATACCTGCGACGTCGGTCATCCATCGCATTACATGTCGCTAAAAACGACATATAATGCAAAGTAGGTTGTCCTCATTAAACATTATATGCGACAATGTACGCTATTCTGTAAGATTATTTACATTATTTTTTAAACCTTTTACTTCGGTTAATATGATAACAAAGGTAAAAAAGCATATTATTTACCTTAGTTATTTGTTAACCGAGGTAAAAAATATCTTTTACTTTGAAAAAATTAACGAGGTAACAGAACTTTTTTACTTCGGTTACTTGACCTAAACCAAAAAACCGATGTAAAAGGGGCGAGGTAATAGGTCATTTTTCTTATAGTGTCTGTTGTTGACATTTGCCAGCATATATTCCAGCACCGTTTAAGTACTCCTCAAAAGACCAAACTCCAATTCAACTCTCATTCTCAATTTTTTACATCGCTAATCAAAACCAAATATCTAAGAGTATTAGAATATTCGTAATCCACGGTATAATATTTTCCTGAAAATGTTCATTGGTAAGAACACCATTAGACTTTTGTATTAGTCAATCTCAATACTATAATTATACCCCCCCTGTCCCAGAGAAATTGGTACATTTTAACTTTTGACAGTCAGTTGAATAAATTTTCAACAATTAATTTTTTTTATATGTGTGTAAAAAATCAAAAAATAACATTTTAAAAATACATGTTATGATGAATCCAACAACATATAACATGATAATAGTCTTACATATATAATAATAGAATTTAATGGTTGAAGTTGGCTTAGATTGACTTTCAAAAGTCAAAATGTGTCAATTTCTCTTAGACAGAGGTAGTAGTTGAATTAGTTCAGTGGCTCGGCAACTAGCACCAGGCTGGTGTTAGTCTGAGATTTGTATATCAAAAGGATCATTCACCTTGTTCCTTCTAGATACAACATTCCATTGTTCAAATTGGATCTCACAGATTGATCCACGGAGTTAAGAGATTCATCATTAAAAGACATGGTTATGTAAGTAAGATTATGTAGATTTTCATGTAATAAAAAACAAAGCATCACCAGATATTTTTGTGGTGCTCTGATACCATGAAAAACAGGTTGAAACCATATTTAGATAATTAAGAAATAAAGCAAAAATAGGGAGAAATTCGTTGATAAAATTTGGCCAAAAGTTACACAACAAAATAGTACAACATCACTACTTTATAGGTGCATTGTGCAGGGAATGAAACCGAGTATCCAATCAGTGCATGACACGTGTTCTGATATGTTACATGAAAAACAAAAGATGCAGTTGGCCTTGGTACGATGACGTTCCACTAGTTTGAATCAATTGCTGCCAAAGTTTGAAACCAAAGCTTCACAGTTCACACTTTCTGCCTTGAACCTGTTCTTCAAGATGCTATTCATCGGGAAATGATACACCCTTCACGTTTCTATCAGAAAAATTCTAGATGAAAGTGACGAATGACGAAGCGAAAATACTGTTGTGCTAGCTATGAACTCCGGTGGCTAACAAGCATGGGTGAATCCAAAAAAAATAATCAATGGGGTAACCACTAATATATTTTTTTAAATCTTAATATTAATGGTAAAAAAATTTTACATAGGGTAACCAAATACTAATTCCCCCCTATTTTCTTTCCATGGGGTAACCATGGTTACCCCATGCCTCCACATAGATCCGCCCATGTTAACGAGTCAAGGCGAATGCTCAGCCATAAAACAAAATATTCCAGCAAGGTCAGAGGGGCGGGAGTACTTTGGGGGGGGGGTTTCCTTTTATTTCAAGTTTTTACCCATTGATCGAATGAAAATAGATTTTTTTTTTGCCTGAGCATTGGGTGTAAATGTCTATGTCAACCAAGATTTTTTTTCAGTGTCCCTATATGTGAAAAAACATGTGTTGGCTTTTGATATGCTGTCTAACAGCGATTTAGGAGAAATCCAAGTCAAAGTATTTTAATCAACGGACTTTCGGCAATTCCAACTTGAGGATTTCACCTAGATTAATAGATCTTGGTCCATTTGAAAGTTTCAAGCTTGTAAGATCGGTTATTCGGTCAAACATGTCGTTAAATCGTTTACTCGGGTATTTTACGGATTTAGATTTATACGCAGTTCCTACGCTGATATTAATCTTGTTAATTTCATATTTAGTTAATTGGCAATTTGTGGAAATTATGCAAATATGAAAAGTATATGTTGAAACAACAATATGGAAATATATGAAGCAAAAGAAATCTAAGGTTGTAGAAATATTCCTTCCATGTTTGAGATTGAAGAATATATCAATTCCTATATTTATGTGATTGGATTGGATTGGATTGGAAGAAATATAAATTGATTTGATAATAGGGATAAACTCATTCATACCCCTCAGTTTTTGTGTTTGTCCAAATATACCCCCGAGTTTTTTTAAGTGCATACGTACCCCTGCCGTGGTATGAAAAATTGGTCAATTTCGATCATTTCCGATTAAATAGAAATGACCATTTTCGTCAAATTTGGGAATGACCGGAATTAAACGGTCATACCTATTGAATCCGGGAATGACCAAAATTGACCAATTTTCAGACCACGACAAGGGCATGAATGCATTTAAAAAAAACTTGGGGGGTATATCTGCACAAACACAAGAAATTGGGGGCATAAATGCATTTTTTTTCCCTTGATAATATCCCATTCTGTATGGGATTTAGTTTGATTGGATAGATATATGTTAATTCCTTACATCAAATAATTGGATTTGGAAATTCCTATTTCCATGAGATTTGATTGCAATCGGAATTGGAGATGGAATAGGAATTATTTTCGCACAAGACTTCATGCATGCAAAAACTTTCTATGTTGGAGCATATGAGCTGAGAGGATTTGGAAGATAGAAGAATATCGTGTGAATGTTGAAATATGGAAGATTGGAGATTCCGCAATATATGTTTATGCGTGTGATTGAAGCATATTTGATTTATGGAAAATCTCTATTATTAAAGAATTTGATTTATGGGAAAAAAATTATCCTTAATGGATTGAGTTTGATAAGGAAACTCCCTATATTCAAGGGATTGTAATATGCTCCAGAAGTAAATTTGGAAACGGAATATTTTGGAGACAAAGGTGGAGAATTCCAATCTGCTCGTGGTCTATATATTGATAAACATCACGCTCATACTACTCATGGATCTAATTGGGGGAAAAATCTGCATCTATGTTTTCATATTTTTTTTAGAAATACTCCAGAGTCATCCGTCTGTATTCCAACATAATCTTAAACTGTTGATCAAATTCATAATCATGTATCTTAATTCCTCGGGAGGAGGAGATCCAGCAATGACAAGTTTCGAGGTTAGAGGAATCTAATCAAGGCAGATTGGTAGCAATGTGGGTTTACAAAATCCACAGTTGTACTTAGTAAAGATAAGAATAATTGTATGGTGTACTTTGTACTGTGTCTTTCTTATTAGTGGATTTATTTAGAATTGGGCAAGGCCCCACAGATGTAGGTGATTTCACTGACTGCGTAACCAAGTCTCATGTGTCAACTTTTATGTTTTAATGTATTTGATTTAGTTGGAACAAATTAATTGGAATAAACTACATAATTGGTAAAACCATAATTTCAAATCTAATACACTTACGTAAAACATTTAGACTACTAAGACGACTGGATTAACTCTCTTACTTTAGTTAAAAGAGTTTACAGGTTATATGGAGAGTGAACAGTTTTTTTAGTAGATTTACTTTCATTGTCTTGATTTTAGGGAGTCTTTTTGTTAACAAGGAATGTGTATATGGACCAAAGTCAGTGTGGTTGGTTTGTCTCTTGAAAAATGCCAAGACTGATACTTCATACTAAGACCGGTTTGGGTCAGGGCACTGATTTTAGCCGGTGGATTTAGTTCAGTGAGTTATGGTCGAGTTTGCGAAACAATTCCATAGTAGACAACGATCATATTATGTCATAGATTGCTCATGTTGTCACGGAGGCTTCTAATTTGAATTTTATGGCATGTTGCTTTGTATATGATTTTTTAAAAAAATTACATATGTAATGATCACATTTGTGCAAAATTGAGTTTAATAGAACATGGATGAGAACCTAACTAAAAATTGATTCTTACTTGATGTTTATATATTTTATGCTTGCTCCTGACCAGGTGATAATGATAGGCCTCATCTTAATTACTCCTTCCGTTCAACCACACTTATCATTTGAAAAAATATTTTTATTTTGGTACATTCCAAATATAACATAGTTTAAGATAATTGTTACCATTCATTTTATTTTCTCTTTTTCATTCATTATGATCCACACAATTAGTATACTCTAAAATCTTGTGTCATAGAGTGATGTTCAATAAAAGTTGAACGGAGAGAGTACCTTGTCATTTCCTTCTATCATTGCACTCAGCTTGTATGTGAATTGTCATTTCATGCGTTTTATTTTATTGTAATACACCATGTATTTAAACATATTTAATACTTGAGAAAAGTGTATTTTTATCTCTATGTTTTGTTCAAAAGTGCAAATATAACCTTGTAAAATATGAAAGTGAAAATATAACCCTGGACTTCATTGACAAGAATCCCAACGGCTAATTTGGCCGGAAATCAATAAATGACCATTAGACCCCTGATTAAAAAAGACCAAAATACTCATCCTGTTATTAACTAAACATTTTCTTCGAAAACTCTCCCTTTTGAAAACCTTCATCTCGGTTTGAGAGGAGGTCCTCCATCACCTCCTCGTCGCAGGTGGCGGGCGGCGAGAGAGAAGGGACCGACGGGCTAGGTGGCACCGGGTTCTTCTTCTTCTGATTGAGCAAGTTTTTTATCTTTAGAGAAAGGGATGGGCAAGGGCTGAGATGGGTGGCGGGGGAGAGGAGAAGTCGCAGGCTAGGGTTGTAATGGGTGGCGAAACAGCGAGCTAGGGTTAAGATGGTTGGTCGGGGAGAGGATGAGTGGCGGGATGAGATGGTGGTGGCAGGGGATAGGAAGAGAAATGGTGGGGCAGTGGCGGCAGGGCGGTGGTGGGTGAAGGGAGTGGCGACGAGGCGGAGCGGGTTATATTTCTATTAATGTTTATGCTTATGCTCTTCGTTTCATGTTGCAGGTTGTGAGCGACGGCGGGAGATGGTTGACGGGTGGTGACTAGTGGGTGACGCAGCGGCTTCAAGACGGCCGGTGGTTAGGGATGTCAGTGGGGCGGGTATTGGTGGAGGTCTGCCCCGTACCCGCCCCAACGGGGCGGGTATGGAGGTAGTTTTGGTGGAGATGGGGCGGGTATGAGTATAAATTTTGTACCCATCATGGGTAATGGGTCGGGTATGGATTTTAAGTTATACCCTGCCCATACCCGCCCCACC
>JAULKK010300550.1:0-12603 GCA_032355705.1 Rubia peregrina
ATCTAAACCCCTTATGATGTAAACCTACCTAAATCTAGCAATCTTCCTACAAAAAGATAACAAAAGAGATGTTAAATGCTTCGAAAAATACATGCATTTGACGTCTCATCAATCAGCTGGAATACATTTTGATTTCTTTCCTAATTTTTGCTTAGTCCAGAACCTCGAATCTAATAGGGTCACTGAAGTGGTAAGGGCAAGCGGAGGACTGTATCTAGTCTCTCCTGCATCTTTTGATAAAAGAATAATAGACAATTATACTCAATTTTCTGGTGCATATTTTCCTGAATGCAATAAAACATGTAATATGGAGAATAATGTGAATGTTAGTGATTTTGAATTGTGGCATTTAAGACTAGGTCATGACTCAGATGTTTTTTTGAAAACTATGAATGTAAATGTGAATAAACCAAGTAATTTTCAATGTAGTCTTTGTCTATTGGTTAAATTAAAAAAATCCGTGTTTCCTAATTCTACTTCACATAGTAGTGCATGCTTTGATCTAATTCATGTTGAACTTGGGGGTCCACATAATATTACATCTACAAATGGTTTTAAACACTTTCTAGTTGTGGTTTATGATTTCAATAGAGCTACTTGAACTATCATGCTTCAAAGTAAAGATACAGTTCATGATAATCTAATGAATTTATTTAAGATGATCAAAACACAATTTTCTGCCAAAGTCAAAGTAATAAGAACTAACAATGGTTATGAGTTTGTAAATCATAAGTGTGCAAGTTTGTTCAACAATTCAGTTATATTACATAAAAAATGTGTTTATACACCACAACAAAATGGTATAGTAGAAAGAAAACATAGTCATTTACTAGAAATGGCAAGGTCAATTATGTTTCATTCAGGATCGCCAATGCATTTCTGGGCATATGCAATCCAAACTTCTACATATATCACAAATAAGTTGCCAACTTTGGTTTTGAAATGAAAATCACCACATGAAGTCATTTTCAGAAAGAATCAAAATTTTCAGTACTGAAACCTTTTGGATGTTTAGGTTATGCAACTAACACCCAACCTCATAAGGATATATTTGGTCTTAGATCTTTTCCTTGTGTGTTTGTAGGATATCCTGCAAGCAAAAAAAGGTTATAAAATGTACAATTTAATCACTAATAAGATCATTATCTTCAGAGCTGCTACATTTAAAACTAAACCTAATGTTTTCATTGCACCTACATCACACTCATCTGTATAGCCTATTGTTTCTATACATCAGTCCACTTATGATGATTTTTCTGAGCATAACATCAGTTTTACCTCATTATACTGATCTTATGGCTATTGATACATTAGAACCAATACATACTGATCATACACAAAATAGTTCACCTTCTGATTCTTATGAATATATTGATCCTAGTGGTTCTAGATTTATACCTCAATCTGATCCTCAACCTACACATATATTTGACTGTGATACACAACCAGTTTCTTTTCTTGATACTCAGTTTTTATCACAGAGACTAAGTACTAGAATCAGAACTAAACCATCCTGGCTAAAAGACTTTATTTCAAATGCAGTTCTTGACAACTCATTTTCTTCTAACTTTTCTGCTACACATGTGTTTTTTCTAGCTGCCATTGCACAGGTACCAGAACCATCATCATATAGAGAATCTAGTCTTTATCTAGAATGGATAACTTCCATGAATGATGAGATCCAAGCTTTGGAAGACAATCACACTTGGAAACTTGTTCCTTTGCCTGCTAGCGAGAAGACAAAAGGAAATAAGTGGGTTTTATAAGATAAAGTGCAATCCAGAGGGAACTATAAACAGGTATAAAGTATGACTTGTGGCTAAAGGCTATAGTCATATTGAAGGGGGGAGATTTTTATGAAATTTTTTCACATGTGGCTAAAACTATCACTATCAACTTGTTCTTGGCAATGGTTGCTGCTCAGAACAGATTTTACACCAAGTTGATGTCAACAGTGCCTTCTTACATGGGTACATTGATGAAGAACTTTATATGCTACCTCCTACAGGGTATAACAAGGGTTCTAAAGGGTTGGTTTGTAAACTTAAGAAGTCCTTATATGGCTTGAAGCAAGCCTCGAGGAAGTGGAATCAATAATTCACCAAGCATTTGAAGGCTCTTGGTTTTGTTCAGTGCTATAATGATTCTTGTTTATTCCTCAGGTTTGATGGATATGTCACCACAACTCTTCTTGTCTATGTTGATGATATCCTTTTAGCTGGGAATTTAGAATCTACCATTCAAGCTATTAAGGATTCATTACAGGCAGATTTTACAATCAAGGATCTTGGCCCTGCCAAATATTTCCTTGGAATATAAGTGGCCCGATCTTCCACTAGCATGTTCTTAACTCAGAACAAATACATAGAAAATCTGATTGTTTTATCTCAATCTTGAAAAGGCTAATGCAGTTGCATCTCCTTTGCCAGTGTCTTGGGTGAATACTGAAATGGATTCTCACATCTTACATGATCTAGGCATATTTAGAATATTGATTAGACGCTTACTCTATTTGAATTTCACTAGACCTAACATCACTTACACTGTTTATAAACTCAATCAGTTTTTCCAACAACCGACTAAGCATCATCGGCAGGGTGCATTACACATTTTGAAAAACATGAAGTATTATCAGTCATTTGCCCTATTTTATTTAGGTTCTTCATCCCTTTGATTGAGTGCTTTTTGTGATGCTGATTGGGCAACATGCAAGGAGACTCATAGATCAGTGAATGGGTTTTCTATCCTTCTCAGTGTTTCTTTACTCTCCTGAAAATCCAAGAAGCAAGGCACAGTCACCTACTGAAAAAGAATGCAGAAGTTTAGCCATGACACTTTGTGAGCTCAAGTGGTTATCCTATCTGATTTTTTATTATTTTCAGCTACCTTTTCACTTGCCTATTCCTATTTATTGTAATAATACAGTGGCCATTCACATCACAGAGAACCCTGTCTTCCATGAAAGAACCAAACATATCAAAATCAACTATAATTTGGTCTGGTATGCTTATAAGGATGGTTTTATTTCTCTCACTCATGTTCCTTCACACTCTTAGTTTGCTGATGTTTTTACAACGCTTCTTTCTTCCCTTCAATTCCTTCATCTTTTACTCAAGATGGGATTTTTTTATTCTCACAACAACCTCAACTTGAGGGGGAGTGAGGGTGATGGAATATTCCAAAATTTAGCTCAAGTTTAGAAGTCCTGCTCAAGTTATACATTCCCTAGTTAGTTTTTCAGTTAGTTGGCAGTTAGTTCTTTTGATAGTTATAGTTGTTATTGTTGGTTAGTTAGTCGAGTAGTTAAATCATACATTAGCTGTGTAAATCGTGTATATAAGGTGATAGATCTTTTTCATTTGGTAATTTTAATCAATCATAAATTTTCTTCCCCAGATATTTTTGCAAACTTCCTTTTCAGTTTCTTCAGTTTTGTGCTTTGCACAATTTTCTCAATCACAGATTATATCAAATCGGTATACATTCAACCGCAGTAGTACCCACCTAGACCTCCAGGCGATATAACCCAGGATCACTATTTGTTGTCGAATAACAGACGCTTAATAGAAGAAAAAGTGGAAACTCTGACCACACAATTTAAAACATATGAAGTATGGAAGGCTATTAGAGAGATGAGAATGTGGAAATCACCAGGGGGTGGTTTACCTGTTGGATTTTACAAAATATAATTGAGCACTATTGGGGGTAAGGAGACCAACTATGTCCTCAAAAAATTTCATGGAGAAAATTTACCATTCCAATGGAACAAGACTCAACTAGTGATGATACACAAGAAGAAACTACATGTGCACCCCTCAGATTTCAGGCTCATATCCCTTTGTAATGTCAATTACAAACTTGCTGCAAAGGTCTTAACGAGCAGACTAAAAATACATGTTTCTATTCTAATCTCGGATGAGCAGAATAGATTTGTTCCAGGTTGCAACATCTTAGAAAACTTACTTCTTGCACATGAGGTTTTGGAATTCACGAGGAAGAAAAATAAAGGAGTACAAGGACTTATAGATATAAAGCTGGATATGAGCAAGGCCTACGATCGCGTCTCATGGGAATTTCTAGAAAAGGATTTACAGTTCATAAACTTCCTCTTATCATGAATTAAATCTAATAATGCAGCGTGTTCAGACTGTTACGCATCAGGTAGTCATCCATGGAACTCAATTGGCCTTATTCACTCCAAATAAGGGCCTCATGCAAGGTTTCCCCCCTTTCACCATATCTCTTCATAATTGCACAATAATATATGTCTTTCTAGATAGAAGAAAGGCTAAAAAACATCACTGCATTGGGGATGCAGGTTTCTAGAGAAGGGCCAAGAATCAGTCACCTGATGTATGCAAACAACTGCATACATCATTGCACAATTGATCTATACAATAGGTTCTTTGGGTAGAGACTGAATTTTGATAAGTGCACAATTCAGTGCAGCCCAAACACTGTACATCAACTATAGCAATACACAAGGTTTACGTTGAATATTCATAGCCAAGGGATTGGAGGCAAGTACCTTGGGATGAATATTGTCTTTGACACAACCAAAAAGGCCATCTTCTAGAACCTCACTTAGAAGTTCAAAGACAGATACTCATCATGGAAAATGAACTTCTTAACCATCCAGACAGACTAACCCTGACAAGGCACGTGTCAATGTCGCTGGCACTTTATCATGTGAGTATTTTTAAAATACCAACACAAGTTATCAAGAAGCTTGAAAAAAATGACTGCAAATTTTATTTGGGGAGTATTTAAATGGAAGGAAAATGCACTGCAAATATTGTTAGCTAAATATGCTTGGCGTATTATATCGGATGATAACATCCTTCTCACAAAAACATACAGAGAAAAATACTTAAGACGGGGGGGTTTTTGAACAGAGAGCGGGGATTTCTGGGAGTGGAGATCCATTTTATTAGCAAGGAACATTATCACGGACAATATGATGTGGAGAATTCTAAATGGGGCAATCAAAGAATTTAGGATCAATGGATTCCAAACATGGATAATCCTATTGCTTCAACATCAGTACTTCAGACAATAACAAATCTAAAGGTCTCACATCTAATCACCAATGAGCGAACATGGAGAACCCCCTTAATCAGAGCAATTTTTCCACTACAGATCATCCTGCACATCCTCTCTATACATCTGACGGAACTGCTTTGGGAAAAGATTGATGACTATGGAGGCCAAATACTAACGGAGTCTACACGGTCAAAAAGAGGTATCACATAGCCAGCCATGTCACTACTAGAAAAATGCATTGTGTTGACACGAAAAGTGTTACGAAATTATGCATATAGTGCCACTTTTTTTATATCCCAACACTTTGATAATGTGTGGCTTTTTCTGATATTATTATAGGTTTAAAGTGTTGTATTAGATTGAGATAGAATATAATTTTAGTGTTCGGCCGAAGGTGGGTTGGGCCCATCTCCCGTGCAGCCAAAGGAGAGGCAAAGAACACCCGCAAGGGGAGGAAATTCAATAAAGGAGAAATGAATTGTTCAAGGTTGGGGCCAATAGGGTGACACATTCGACACGTTCCAGATCAATACTTGGTGCAGGCAGTGTGGAATCGCTACATGTCAATCTGTTTTGCTAGCGAAGGAAAACAATCCCATCCCTGTGGCGTTTGACTTTCATGATAATAACGTGGTTTGCACAAAGAACTAGACTTCTTACAACATTTATGCATTCTGGCATCGCATCAAATTTGGATCCAGGGAACATTGGTGCAATATTCCAAACGATGTGAGGGAAGAGGCTTCGAAGGATATATTGGTGAGCTCTTCATAAGTTTTAGTACTATTCATATTAAGTTATTCAATAATTAACACGCATTTAATGTCTTTCTATCTAAATGTTTCACTGCAAGCAAGCTTTAGAATTGAAAACAATTTGACCGAGTGTCAAAATAATCAATTGAAGAAGGATGTTTTCAAGAAGGCAAGAGACGACCATCGAAATTGGAAGACAAAGGTGGCAAAAAAGTATATACATGATGTGGATAGTGGAGAGAATAAATCAAATGTCAAACCATGAGAGCGATATAAGTGAATGGATGACGAAGAATGGCACTTGTTCGAGCATAGGCATCGAACCCCCAATTTCATGGTAAGATCAACTACAATTAACATTAAGAAACATTCTTACTCATCACTAGGTTTAATATAATTTTGTCTTAGTCTGATGATTGCACTATTCTTGTCCTTAGGCGATAAGAGAAACTACAATAACTCAATCGGCCGCAAAGGATTACACCCACCACTATGGAAAATGAGAGAACCGATCAATCAAGGATAAACTTAGCAAGAAACTAATGGAAAAACGAAAGGAAGAAGTTGTCCGATCAGGGCTTCAATGAGAAGGATATCGAGCAACAACTCAAGAAAAAAAATTCAAGCCAGACAGATCGCTTGTTTACCTAGATTCAAACAAGGGCAAGGGGGGGGAGTACATATAAAAAAAGGTTTGCGCAATTTCTAAGGGCATTGCAAGTTTAGTATATTGCTTGCACTTAAATTCATTTAGTTACAGCTGTTTATGCATTTTTCCTATATAAATTTCCATATGCTAATATGCATATCAATACATTTGAGGATAAACGAGGAGAAGGAACAATGCACCTTGATATTGCAACCGGGTGAAGACATTCTATTTAGGGCTACAAACAAGAAGGACCACCCTGGTAGGTACAGAGGAACTCAAACTGGGCTATCTATATATGTGGCCATTCCTCATCTAACCCGCAGCAAGTGTGGAATCAGTTCCTCGACCAAGAAAACCATTCCCAATAGAGCATCTACTGAGCAATTGGTCATCAAGGCAATGGTGGTATACCTTGACCAGCTGGTCAAGGGCATCATGGCTATAGACGTTGTTATTATCGTGGCCAGGTTTGACTATCCAAAGAAGTTCATCAAGAAGGCCATGGTTAACATTGCTTCTAGTGCTGCAAAGTCGGGTAGAGAGCCCAACGATGGAGAGGGTGGTGAAGAGGTATGGCTACATAAATATATTTACTTTCTTAAAAATAAATGTCAATTCTCATAATCTTGAATATAGAAATTAACAATTTCCTCAAATGTCACAATTCCAGAATGGTGAACATGTTCTATTGTTCATTAAAAACATTGATGGTGAAAAGGTCATGGTCGCACATAGGCTGGGACAAATCCCACATCATCAGCAAAGTTCTCAAGGTGGTGTGGCTCGCGTAAGAGTTTGCGAGGCAATCTACCATGCTAGGGCGGGATTGCCCTCAGTCAACCACAATTCAATAACGTTGGGAGGTCTTGGATAACATGGTCAATTGGCCTGTTTCTTTGATAGGCTAGGGAGACGAGCACCCAAGTGACATCAATAAGGATGAGGCCAACATGGAAATACATGACGGCGAGGATGACTTTATGATTCTCACCGATGATGAGGTATATTCTCGTTACACCTTTAGTAAATTTTCACACATACTACAATTACAAATATTACATTCGACAAATGAAAGTAATAAATTTTTGTAATAGGACAAAGCTATTACATCTTTGGGAAAACCATCCCAATCAAGTAGCAATTACCGGCTTTCAGAGAGAGTAAAAATCATCACAAAGCCATCCAAACAAGTACGTTTTAGTACAACAAGCATGATGTTTACTTATATATTACTAACAATTTCAAGTTATATTTAGTTCAATTTGTATAACTTTGCCCCTACAGATTCATAACAGGCGAAAATTAACAGACTACCCTATGATGGAGAGGTACATCGTGGATTGCAATGCGGCAGTGCTGGAAATGATAAAGAATAATGACTGTATGTTCTTCCCAGCTTTTCGACCATCGACCTTTGCTATAAAGTATACCAAAAGTGTGGGCATAGATCAATTGGACGAGTTCGGCAACAAACTTGGAAACTTTCACTCGATGACCTAGATCGATAATGCATAAATAATGTGTGTATGGGGTGAGTTTCGAACCTTACATGCTTTCTTATATTTTTAAATGTTTAGGATTTAGTTCTTTAAATGTCTTTATTCTAATGGGCACCTCTGGGAGAAAGTGTATGAAACTGATGCGGGCTGCATCCAATTCCATCCTTCAAACATGGGAGGCTTAACAAAGATTGCAAGGTGGGAGGAGATGGAGGTCAAAAATTGTTTTGACGCTATTTGGGGAACAATGAAGGAAATGGAAGCTAAGTTGTACACCGTGCCCTACCATAGAATGTAAGCCACAATTTCTAATTTAACAATTACATTTTTAACCTCCTCCATTTCATTAATTAAAGCAAGTCATTTTTCCACAACGATCATTGGTACCTCATCATCATCTGTCCTAGCATGGATAGATTTTTACACTCGACACATTGTCGAGGGGTGGGGGAGTATAAAACCAAAACACTTGATTGAACAAAGGGTTATATCCAGGTATTACTATTAATCAAATTCAAATACATTAATGTAATGTACTCGAACAACGTAACATTTTAAATTACTTTATTTACATGCTTGCTTGCATGTACCAAAGGGAGAAGAGAATGATGGAACCGAAACCCGAATTCACATAAAAAATCAAGAACATAAACGTAAGTCATTCAATTCTAAAGTTTCATTTCAACTACATCATTTATTAACTTTGTTAATGGGTACCAATAATCCTATTTCTTTGCAGTACCGATCTCAATGTGGTTCGTAGCGATTCGAGAACTCTGATATGCTCTTCATGGAAGAACTTGTGCTTCAAACAAAGTCAACCAATATCCTGGAGGTAAACATCTACGAATATCCGACGTCTCTCATCATTCAGGTAATGCGACTTCTGTCATTCAATCTTGCGACATCGCCTTCAAGCATTCCATGTTAATATTTATATCAAATAAGATACAAAAATGAAAAAATTCAAATATTTTTTCTATGAGGATAGCTAGGGTTTGCATTTTGTGAATTTTATGTGTTCTATTTTAAGTGAGATTTGTTATTAAAGTTAATTTGTGTATTATATTGGGGGTTGGGTGCCTACATGGTGATGGATGATAAAATGATGCATTGGAATTGATAATAAATGTTAGGTATTTTGCTAGATTTATTGATTGAGCTAGGTGTTAGTGTGCTTAAATGCTAGGTTAATTTCTAGGTTATGTTGACCTAGGTCTTGTGCTTAAACTTAAATGGTTAATTAATCTTCTATTGTACATGTTAATTGGCTAGGGTTAAGTACAGCATTTTATTCTTATATAAGAAATTTTTAGTATTGTTTAAATATTAGTGGAATTATTTGTCACCAATGTTTAGTTATTTTTTGGTATATTTGTAAATGTAGCATTCAAAATGACAACAAGGAAAAGTACTTGTGACGATGTGTCACTTTCCATAAATGTGGATCCCCAAATAACGGACTCGACTTGAGATGTGAATGATGGATCGGGGGTTGTAGGAAAACACCAAACTCATTCTATAGCCTTAGAACGTAGAATGTCTAGGAAAGAGTTAACATCGTTGATTTTCGACAAGTCGAGAAATTGTGTGTTGGAGCAATGTGCCAAGTGGTTTGGTTGGATTGCGAAGGTTGGTAGAACAAGGTTTTATATTTGCTACGATACTTTGTATGATGTCCCAAACGAATACAAGGACACCCTGTGGATGGAATGCAAGGTAGCTTTAGTGAATCCCTTTTCCATAGTTTTTCTTCAACATTTTATCTATACATATATCCTCATATCCATATGTTTCATAATCCTCGTAGAGGTCTTTTGAAATCGAAGCACAAGATGTGGGTGCTTTGTGAAAGAAGGCTATGTTCTTGATGTCCAGGGGTTGGCGAGAACATAAATACACTTTCTCCAAAGATTACATATTAGCGATAAGAAAGGTGATCGTCCATGGGTAACTTATACGCACATTCAATCGGAGAGCTGGGAGATTCACACGAAAAGGGCATTGGAGAATAGTGATAACGTTAGTAATTAAATATTCAAATTATTAGTGTCATTATTAGATTAAAATGTATATAGTGATAAATTGAAACTAACATCCTAACTTAGGGTACATGGGAAGATAAACAAAGGATTGTTGCAAAGAATGTAATTCACCACCGTTTGAGCCACGAGGGTTATGTCTTGGCTGCAATCGAGCTAGTGAAAGAACGTCTAGAACAATATGTGTGAATCGCAATTAAGGGTGGGATGATTGAAGATGAGGCAAGAGCTTCAGTGCACCCGATCAGTGTGGATGACATTGAGAGGTGCAATATATTTCTCAAAGACCGACAAAACAAAGATGGTGTATATGTCAAAGATGAAGAGAAACAAATTCCCAAAAAAGTGGTAAGTAAATTTTTAAGTGAATATATTATTAATTTGCATTCTATTAAGGGTATATTGAAATAACAAAGGTTTCTTCATTTATGTATCTACTTATGAAAAATTAAAAAATTAAAAAATGATCAATTGCAAGGGCAATTCATTCCAAGGGATAAACACGACATCCCTTGTGAAGCCACAGAAAAATCTGACCACCCGGGCTGTGCTAGGGGCATGGGTAGTTTCTTGATCCAACGGGAGACATTCGACATCGTACGGTCCTATGATGGAGCGGAACCCTCGAGAATCCATACCTTGCAAAATAAAGCTCAACTCCAAGATAAATGAATTGAGCATCAAGACCTTCTAAATCAGAAGTTGTTCTAACACACCGGGTTAGTTCTTCTACCGGACAATTTAGAGGACTTGACGCCCAATTGAACACCGCCTTCTCGGGGTTCAAGACATTCACCCGTAGATGTTGAGGTAAATCACGAGGCAATTGTTCGATATCCAATAATCGATAGGAAATTGTTAAAACCCGACAACCTCGACAATGCCATCCTTGCAAATGAAAAAAAGGTACAAAGGATTATTTTTAATACCTATTTTTTATGTCCCTAAGAATTTACTTTCATATTTAATACATATTTTGGATATGGTGTAGACATCATGTCCTTGTGAACTACACATTGATCAAGATATAGACGGTAGGTCACTCCATGTAGCCGATGGAGTTTTGCATGAGTTAATGAAACATGATCACTCCATACCTATTGCAGAAGGTCTTTTGAGGGTTTCCTTAGAGAATCCTTTAGTGATGGGCGCCCCTTTACCAATTCCAAACGAAGAATTTTCTTAATTTTATTTTGGAAGTAAATTTTAATTACACTAAGCATTATTAATACATATAATGCCTAATTTTAAATTATTGAGGTACATATATTTTTTTACCAATAATCATAAGAAGAGATGGATTTGATACATGTGCCCAGTCTTGATACAAGAAATTGGTTGTACTAAACAAGAGAAGATCGACTACATTCGCAAATGGCTAGGCCGGAAGGATAAGAAGGTTTTCGTTGCTCCCATACATCGAGAGGTTATTTACTACGTTCAATTTCATTACCAACATCGTTTTCGCAAATTTTGAAGAATAAATAATTTTTTGTAATCAAGGAACATTGGAAATTGATATTCATATTCCATGTAAATAAGCTGGTGTATTGAATGGATCCCCTCCACTTCCAACCATTAGATGCTTTCATTGAGATTTTGGAATCTGCAATGAAGAAAACTAGCGAGCAAAAAAATACATCCTTTGAGGTGGTCGAAATCAAGGTGGTCTACCAATATGTTTATTTTCAATATACTAAACTAATTCGATGCAACAGTCTCACTAATTTATATTTTTACAATTAGTACAAGAAACATGCACAAACTTGGGAGTGTGGCTATTACGTCATGTTATGCTACGCGACTGAGTGCATAGACAAAGTCCAAGAAGATGTACTTGAACTTGACAAGGT
Organism: Rubia peregrina; assembly: GCA_032355705.1. Taxonomy (NCBI): domain Eukaryota; kingdom Viridiplantae; phylum Streptophyta; class Magnoliopsida; order Gentianales; family Rubiaceae; genus Rubia; species Rubia peregrina. The sequence continues at coordinate 11,845 of JAULKK010300550.1, forward strand.
AAGTGTACATTTGTTTGTATTAATGTTTCTAACTAACTTTTACCAAATATTTAATAATATCATGTTATTATCATATTTTTAAAAGGATTGTAAACCCTACTCGCAAGATGATATCAACAATTTACGGAATTCATTGGCTAGACATCAAATTCTCAATCGGTCAGCAACAATAAGGAATCCCGATATTGGTAGGGTATCTCAAGTTAGATAAACATTCACAACTACAAATTAGAGTTAGTTTAACACTTTCCTTGCAACAATTATTTAGAATGTTACAATAGCTTATAAAGTGTTACATAAAACTTTGAAAAGTGTTACGTAAATATTGAAAAGTGTTACATTATATCTAATGTAACATCGCCTAATGTAATACTTGTAAAAGTGTTACAATAGGTTCAAAGTGTTGCAGTATAACCTAAAGTAACACTTTTTCAAGTATTACCTTAGGCGATGTTACATTAGACCTAACGTAACACTTTCTAGAATTTAGGTAACACTTTTCAATATTTATGTAACACTTTTCAAAAGTTTAAGTAACAATTTATAAGCTATTGTAACATTTTAAATAAGTGTTGCAAAGAAAGTGACATTACCCTTAATTTGTAGTAGTGATTCCAACGCCGAGTCATACACTGCCCATAGTTTGAACCACAATGATGAAGAAGATTATACGTTGAAATGGGATCTTGATGTTCTTCAACAATTCATAGATAGTATCTGGATTTTAAAGGTATTCCTCCTCCCTCCTTGCTATGTATC
>JAULKK010300560.1:0-12602 GCA_032355705.1 Rubia peregrina
GATAGCTCTAGACCTACTTAGTTCCTGTCTGTGCATCTCAGAATGAGAAATGTCATATAAAGATTCTGCTCTTTCAACTTGTTTCTCAGCCTTAAGGATATTGTCTGTGACGTTGCCAAAAACCTCTTTGTTCCATTTTTTAATCTCTTTTTTCAGCCTCTGTAGCTTAAGAGCCACTCCTAACTGTCCTTTACTATCCATTGGAAGATTCCAATTTTGTAAAATTAAGTCCATAAACTCTATCCTATTAAACCACATTTCCTGAAATTTAAAGGGTTTGGGATATGTGATTTGAGACTTTGTGATTTCTAGTAACAATGGCGCATGATCTGAACTAGTTATGTTCAAAACCTGGACTGACGAAGCATTAAAATTACTCAGAAAAGATTGATTTGCTAATATCCTGTCCAGCCTTTTAGATGTAGGTTTAACTGCTCTATTATTACTCCATGTAAAAATATTACCTGCAGTATTTATTTCACTCAGCTTCCGGTCATTTATGAATTTATTAAAATCTCTAATCGTGCCTATGTTAGGATTGCTGAATCCTGAGTATTCTCCTAAAAATCTGATGGCATTAAAATCCCCTCCCAACAGTGTATAATAAGATTCATCCCATACCGGTAATAATAGAAGATGATTATACAGGTCTAACCTTTTTTGTCTGGTTTGGGGTGAGTATATAATAAAGACTTTAACATCTGAATCATCATGTTTTGACTTCACATTAAGATATATGAAATGCTCATGTTCAATTAGAAGCAAAACTGTAATCCTGTGGGAGTAATATACCCAGATTTTTTCATGTTGGGAAGCAAGACAATTTCTAAAACAAAGTGATTTACAGTATTTATCTCTATCCCTCATATTTCCTTTAGGTTCAATAACAGCCAGAAGATCAATTTTATGCTTTTTAGACAACCTTTTGAGCCTTTTTTCAGAAGTACTTAACCCCCTAACATTCCAAATCAATATCTTGACTGTCATATTTAACTTTTTTCTTCTTGGCTAACCTGGAACTTCTTTTCAAAGTGTTATCTTTGTTGAGCTGTGTGCCTAGATCTTCCTCTGAGGCCGAACCCGGCTCGTTTTCCTCTCCCAATGGTTGTTTTCCTTCTGGTGAGCTCTCTGGAACATTATGTTTCCCCCCTTCCTGGATGGTATCATTTCCCTGCAGTAAAGGGAAAGAGATTTCAGTTTCATTATCTCTTTTTTTATCCATACCAATTGTGAGTAGTCAAGGTTCAGAGAGTTTTTTGTGTTTTTCAATTTGTTGCACAGAGTGTCATCATTGAAGATAGGCCTGATTTGAATCTTCTGGGGGGAAGATGGAGCTGTTCTAAAACCTCTGGCATCTTGGGTGGGATCTGTATAATCATCGGATCCATTTTCTGATCCCTCATAGTTTTGCTGCATATGTGTCATCAACCTTTCATCAACCTGTTCTTCAGAAAAACTGGTGGTGTTGTCATCCTGTTCCTCTTCTTGAAGGATCTGAAACCTGTTAGAAATGGAGGTTGGGGGGGATTCTGGAACTTGTTCCACCATACCTGACAGATCATCTTGACGAAGCTTGGGTGAGGTATGATTACTTAGATCTTGTTGAGGGCTAATTCTAATCGGCTCAAGTTCTATTAGTATGTCGTTTTTCTTAAGGTGAGAGTGTGATTTGCTTTTGGTCCTAGATGATTCCCCCACATGAAAGGAAATAGAGCCAGGTTTAGGATGAGTCCCTACTACTGGTTCTTTAGTTACAGAATCCACCAAGACCCCAGGGGTGCTATTGATAGTTTGCTCATTCTTACGTTCAGAATCAATGCTAATAACTTTCCTCCACAATGGTATAGTTTCCTTTCCTCCCATTTCATCATTATGCTTAACTACCTTAATAGATTTCTTAGACTTGGGGATAATGTTCTGTATTGGCACAGTTTCATCTCTCTTACATTTCTCCTCAGAGTGTCCAAGTTTATGACATTTGGAGCAATAATCAGGGACATCTTCATAGACTATATTGTAGGACTTATTATCATTAAGTGAACCAAGTCTAATTTTAGATGGTCTAGGCTTACAGACATCCATTTCCACACACATTCTAATAGTAGAAGGTCTTGTTAGATTTCTCGTTGGAGCATCAGTGAATAACATTTCACCAAGAACCTTCCCTATGTCATTTAGAACTTGAGGGTGAAAGAAATGTACCGGCGGAAATTCGACGGTGAGCCAAACCGGAGCCAGACTCGATTCAGCTTCATAATTGAAATGTTTTGTCCATTTGAGAACCCGCATAATGCTCCCACCTAGAGACCAGGTTCTCTTCAACCAGCATCGGTGATAATCTTCGTCAAGATCGAAGGTAATCCGAATATGCCGAGCATCCATAGCTGATAGTTGAGCCTCCCCTTTAAACCCTATGGTCTGAAATTGTTTGCGTAGGAACTCCATTGAGGGTCTTCCCCTGCCGAATTTTCCAATTAGAGCTTTGGAGTAGGGGATTGCTAATAGATCTATTTCTTCATCTGGATATAGCACAGCAATTTCCCCTTTATAGTTGAAGGAGGGATGCAGAGAGAGAGTTTCGGTTGGAGGTTTTGTTTGCTTGAGAGCTTGTGCGAAAGTTGGGGGAGAGTTTAACCATGGCGGAGCTGCCATGGCCAGAGTTTCCGGCTGAAAGAGCCGTTACACAGAGAAGATGACAGGTTGCAATTTTTCCGAGAGAGAAGATCTACAATAACGAGAGAGAGTTATGGTTTAATGTAAGTTACGTTGATATCTATCTGTTTAGTGTTTAGTATTATTGAGCGGTATTACATGTACGATAATATAATGTATAATAAAGAACGTAATAACTAGAATGATTTTTTGTTAAATAAAGATTAGATCATAATCATACATTACAATAAATTCCGTCTATTCACATATAGACAAAGTCTTGGGAAAGACGGTATTTCCATTCCATAGGCATATGGAAAGACGGGTTGAATTAGAATTATAGAAAGGTAAAAGATTTTAGTTGCAATATTAAAAATTTATTATGCAACATGCAGTAGATATAAGTTTATGACCCGATTAATACAATCCGAAAATTTTATCTTAATTTATTCTAATTTACAGTTTAAACTTTAATCTTTTCATAACTTATGGAAATACCGTCTTTCAAGAGACAGACTCTCACGTATATTCCTACTCCATCTAATAATTATAAATGAGATGAAACTTTTGATTTCTCGTGAACGAACACTTTTTAAATAAGCACCCACAAGATAAGAATAAAGTTTAAAAAGCACTAATAAGAAGATAAACTTATCTAACTGTTGATTTGACAAAGACTAGCGGGTGGGACAATCGCGGTGTCTTTGGATTTATATTGTAAAAGTAAGATTGAATGGTAATTAAATTTAAATTTGTTGTAGACATTTTAGCATGTGTGATTATGAGATAGTGTAGATAGATATGTAAAAAGAGAAATAACGGGCAAGTTTTTTTTTTTTTGGAAATGGCATGTAAGTTTTAGGTTAATAGAGTTTTTTTTTTTGCAAGTTATATGTGAGTATTGTTTGAATGAGAAGATGTGGTTAATATTGCTTTTTAAAATAGAGGGCAGATTTTTTTATAAGTTCATGTGAAAATTAAGAATTCATGTTTGAGCATTTCTTGCAAAAACACACACACATATAACATAGTAAATAGTTGGCAAGATTATCCGCATATGTAGTTTGATGTGTTTGCAACAGGGAGGTCTTAATAGTTAAGTAAGTGGAAAAAAGGGATGTGTGCGTGATTGCAAAAATATAAAACAAGTAGATGGCTAGTTCATTCATGAGCTAAATAAAGGGAAAATGCATAGAATGTCCACTAAATGAATATACGTGGTAGGAAGCAAAATGTTGATTTCCAAAATTATCCTACAAATATTTTTTGTTTATATATTAAGCTATATTACACAGTGAATTAAGTGACATAACATACAAATTATCTGATATAGAAGCTGGGAAACTACTTCTGTTTCTTGGGAGATGGTTCTGTGGTATCCAGGAGGTCGTTAAACCTCGATAACAAAGAAGCTTTAGCTTTACCTGTTATTAATCATGTATATGTTTGGAATGGTTAGTGACTTGAACTGGTTATTGACGAAATGCATAAGGATGCTTGCTCTACATTGTTAAAATTGTAAGAATTTAATATAATGAGAAGCATGGTAGTATAAATTAACCTCTCGTATTGAGGTGTGGTTGAGAAGGAGTTTGGGTTGTGGTAGCTTCCAATGAAGAACATGGGATGTATTTAATTTGTTGGTGTGCCTTTGATTTCTCAGTAATTGGTTGATTCTACAACAAAACTGAAGGTACATCATAGCTTGCTGTTGTTGCTGTTGTAGGAGTTCCTGCAGGAGAGGTTTTGGGTGGCGTAGCTTCTTCTAACTCACTAAATACCTCATTTTCAGAGCACTTTATGACTGTGTATCTAGGAGCGGTTTCATGCAATTTCAGTTTCGGGATTGTCAATTGAACTATGTACTCTTTTTGTTTCAGATCAGCCTCTCTTAATTGTATGTAATCCTAGCATAGAATAGAAGAAGGATATGAATACATTATGCACCATTATTTTGCTGACGGGATTTCTTTTTATTTATGGATGAGCATGATTGAAAAAGGCAGATACTTCAATTTCTATTATACCTGAGAGACACCTTGCATAGCTTCCATGGCAGTTAAACCTAGTAAAGTCTCAGCAATATCACCAAAGAAAGTTGCGCTGATAGTTCCGCTTCCATCGGTTAACTTTGCTTCAAAGCGGCACCTGAAGAATAATATAACAGATAAAACCTTGTAGTGTTATTTTTTAGGAATCCAACATTGTGAATGATAAGTAAATGACAATAAGGATGATGAGAGGGAGTTACCTAGGTTCTACAAGCTGTTTTGTTGAGCACATATTGCACATGTAGTGAAACTGATATCCAGCTTTTGTAGCATTGAAACACTTCTTGCAGGCCATATAGTGGTAATTCTGAGATATTCCCTTGAGGCTAACAAAAACTTTTGAACAGGCCATCTGAATTTTTTTGTCAGATGCATTTTATTCATGATAATTTAGTTATGATGATGATTGTATTAGGAATGCATAATTAGCTATCCTAAAATATATCACCTTTTGTTCAACCAGTATATTGCCCACTGGAGTACTTTTTGTACTGGCATTCATAGTGACACTTACAACATGTAACACGTCGATGTTAGAGGCGACAATTTCTAAAAAAAATTGTGGTTCTGTTTAGCCCTGTAGTAAGAGGAGTGAGTGAGTGAGTGAGTGAGTGAATGATTATGTTCATATAAGCACATTATGTAAAAATTATACCAATTTTTCAGATGAAGCTCTTCATCGTTAGAGGCATTTATCAACAGGCTTGTGCGAAAATTTGAGGACAACTCTAAACATGCATGTGTAGCAGAAGATAGCTCATCCACACAATAGCTATTTTTGTGATTGTTATGCTCTATAAAACATGGGGAAAATAGTGTTACCACCCGTCTGGCTATGAGGATTGGATATTGGCTAATCATGCAGACTAATGCAGCTCCTTCGGCAGTTACAAATTCAGCCCATAAAGATAATTTGATGGCTTGAAAGCTGGAAAACCATAACGGCATTAACAAACCTTTTAAGGCAAAGCTTAAATACTACTGTACATGGAACTAAAAGCACTACTTTAAAACCCTGTCATTCGTAAGGGTAAGTTTTTGTAGCATTCTTGGGCCTTTTTGTGTGACGACGGTCTGAGTCGGCTGAAATGCCACAACAAAACCTATAACATCTGCCAAAATAAAAGTAGTAGGAAAAGGAAGGAAGAAAATCAGTATATGTAGAAAATTATGAAATAGCACGCAGGGATTTTAGAAAATATGTCTTAGAAGTTTACCGATAGGTCCTTCTGCTTTATCATAGAGTTCAGGTATTTTAGAGCATGGTACGTAATTCTTCTACACGGGCACCATTTGCCCCTGGTCCTCAACATTTTCTATTACAGTTGTTGTATCAATGATCCACTGAATATTTATTGACTCCTTCACATATTTCCTATCAATCTCCTTGATCTCAGCATTTGAAATTCGATATTTATGGTACAACTGTAGCTTTGAGGCCATGGTATGAAAAGCTTTGTTGAACATTATACCCTCTACTCTTGCTCCCTTATATACACAGCATAACAAGTGTAAGTGTGATGTTAGTTGTGACTATTCAGTGGTGTTTGGCATGAAATTTTAGTATCAAATATAGAGAATCAAGCTTTAAATGAAAACAAGTTGTAGTAATATTAATAACTAACAAGGATTTTTTTAACAGTTTGGCTCAGCAACAATAAATAATTTGAAGTTAAATATGTATGACATGGAAATAATATAGTAAAGTCAGTACTGGACTGTAGTGTCTAAGTTTATATGCGGCAAAGATGTTACAGGTTGATAGTATGTTTAGGAAGAGAAAAAAACTGCTAACTGTGCTGATAGACAAGAGAGGCAGCAAATTTGAGGGAGAGAAACATTATAAATATCAGAAGATCTTCATTTTAGAGCTGTATTTTATCAGTAGAAATTGAATGTTTGAAACTGGAAATAAGAAATATTTAGTAATGCAGAGGGGAAAATTAAAATACAAAGTTCATCAAAGTGAAATATAAGATTCACACCATCAGAATTGCTTTCAACATAGTTTGAAGTTTATGGTGAATTACTGATGCAGATTTTATTGTTTTGGTCGCGTGAAAAACTTATATTTCAGTCTAGTGGTTTGATATTATGTTGGTTGGAAAAATTATAGAGTCGGTAATTCTTCTTTACCTGAAGCAGACCAGTACATGTTATGTTGGTATACAGAGAGGGGAAGAATATATATTTATTCAACTTGACACTTTGGTTAATGTTTTTTTTGCATGAAAGAAGTTGCATTACTAATTTGTGGTTTTCTTTATTGCAGTTTTGTAAATTTGATGAAAGGGTTTACATAGTTATTGTAGGAATGGATGAATTGAAAGTCCAATTTGATTAAGATAAAGAGAGGGGGAAAAAATCTAAATAGAAGGATATTACATATAGTCAATGATTATATTTTTATAGCTAATGTTACTGATATCAAAATGAATACTGAAACTGAGGGCAAGGAAAAATTAATAATAGGGATCCAGAAAGCGAAACGAAGTTAGACAAATGGAAATATTATTTTTTCCCTTTTTGCTATGAGGTGAAAACATAAACTGATCAATATGTAACATTAATATATATATATATTGCATAAAAGAAGACCGTGATACTTAAAAGAAATATCCCACTGTCAAATTTCATAAGCATCTTTTGTAGATGAGTAACTTTCGGCTGAAATATAAGCTATGTATAATGCATATAAACAGAGGAAATAAAGATTTGGTATTATACCTCATCATCTTCAAAGATGAACTTTTGTAGTTTGGTAGGATTTATTGTACTTTGATAAGGAACACATTTTTCCATCACTGTGATTGTCTTAATCCAAGGGTTGTCTGAATTCCTTAACTCGATAAATTTTTTTGGTGTCCATCTACCAAAAAAAGGGAATTTTAATATATGGAATGAATTTACACAGTATGTATCATTACCATAACAAAGTTGAACTGTAACAAGGTTTTTCTTTTTTCTTTTTAAATAAGAGACATATCATAGTAATTTATAGGGGATATAATAGAACATTGCAATTTTTTTACAAGATGTTTCATTTAGAACAAAAATATAGCGAAATTTCTGTACAATACATGCTTTGTTTGGGTGAAAAAAAGGTGGAATGCGGAAAGAAAGTAAATTTTACATATCTAATATATTGATTGCATGTGCATTTGGTTCATCAATGTGCATCTAAATATGTGCAGATTTTAAATTAGAAGCGGCCTGTATTATGTTGTTCGTTGCTATGTAGGTGACAAAGATAAAAGAAAGCTTAAGAAATAGGTTTACCAGCATGACTTCAATGTGTTTAGCATTGAAGAAATATGATCTGTATGCAGTACGTATGTGTAAACAATGACAATATAGAAGTAGAAAGAAGCAGAAGACAGAGACCAGTAGAAGAAGTAGAAGAAAAGAAAAGGAGAGGAAGAGGACAATAGGGGAAATTGAAAAAGGGCAAAAGTCTACAGATAAGATTTCATGTCAGAACCAAAATTCCAGAATATTGTGAGAATAAACGAAAAGTACAGAGTTTGTGTATAGCCTCCATATACTATAGGACAAAAGGAACAGAGAATGAGTTGTTGTTAGGGGGGGGGGGGTTGTAATAAGCCAGATGGCTACAATAGAGCTACAATAAATGACTGGAATAGTAAGTAACATCACATATTTTATGAATCTATCAAATCATGGCAGTGATTTTTGACGGAAATGCAAAATTTGAGCCTGTCTCAGATTATTATTTTACTATTAGGTGAGATTTAAATCTATCCAAAATAGAGTTATAGTAAATGACTGGAATAGTAAGTAACATCACATATTTTATGAATCTGTCAAGTTATGGCAGTGAATGTTGCCTGATATGTTAAATTTGAACCTGATTCAGATGTTTATTTTACCGTTAGTTGAGATTTAAATCTATTCAAAATAGAGTTAGGCCTTATCCAGTTCAATTGAATTGGGTATGATTGGAGCTGAGTTTAAGTTAGTTTAGTTGGGAAGAACTGAATGAGTTTATTGGAGCTGAGTTGAGTTTATTGGAACTGAGATGAGTTTATTGAGATTATTGGAGCTGAGATTATTTAGACTAAGAAGAGTTGAGAAGAGATTATTGGAGCTGAGAAGAGTTGAATTGAACTTAACTGAGTCAAACTGAACTGAAATGAATCAATTAAACGAAATGAAACTGAACTGAAATGAATCAATTAAACGAAATGAAACTGAACTGAAATAGAAAAACTTAATCGAACTAAATGAAATAAACTGAATTGAAATGAAGAAAAAATGAACCGAACTGTATCAAAATGAACCCAATTGAATAAAGCTGAAGTGAAATGAATCAAAATGAACTATATTGTAAATATGTTAAATACAATCATTACTATATTGTAAATTGTAAATATTTAAAATGTGTTAAATTCAAAAAATCAACCGAAAATATTTATTAAATACGTATTATTTTTAAAATAAAATATTTATTTCCCATGCTATTATTTATATCATGATTTATTATTAATTATTAAATATGAATTAGTTAATATTTTAATATGTAATATAATTAAATAACTAAACTGATTGTATTTAACATATTTACAATTTACAATATAGTTAATTTTAATTCATTTCACTTCTGTTTTATTGAGTTGGGTTCATTTTGATGCAGTTTGGTTAATTTCTGTTAATTTCAGTTCAATTTAGTTTGCTTTGGTTTGGTTAAGTTTTCTTATTTCAGTTTAGTTTCATTCAGTTAATTTGATTAATTTCAATTCAGTTTGACTCAGTTAAGTTCAATTCAGCTATTCTTAGCTCCAATAATCTCAGTTCAATTTTTTCCAGCTCTTCTGTACTCTTTTCAGTTCCAATAAACTCATCTCATCTCAGATCGTCTCAACTCTTCTCAACTCCTTTGAACTAAAATAAATTAAACTTAGCTCAACTCATACACAATTCAGCTAAACTGGACAGGGCCTAAGTAACATCACATGTTTTGTGAATCTGTCAAATCATGGCAGTGAATGTTGACTGATATGCAAAATTTGAAGTTGGCTCAGATGATTATTCTACTGTTAGCTGAGATTTAAATCTATCCAAAATCTAAGTATTTGTTTTCCCGAAATAAGTTTCCAGACATTTTGGTGTATGGTTGATGGTACTTTTTGTCCTTACATATCGTTTCTTTGTGTTTGTAGGGGATGAATGGATGTGGCAGATTATGTATCTTTATCAGTATCATCATCAGTATAATTAAGTGTTGACTATGAGTATAGTTAACTAAGGAATTTAACATTACAGTTAATTTTGCTCTTTTCTTTGACTGGACTTCCAAAGGAAATTTTCTCACGGCTCTTTTTCTTTTCCTTACATAGAGCTATTGTTAAATTTCTGATTACTCCTAATTTGGCTTTATTAAGTGAGAGTCAAAATTTTAAGTAACTTCTGTCAGACAAGATGTTATCTGGTAAGAGTAATATTTTATCATCACTACTCTACTTACGTAAAAAGTTTTTTCTGAAATATATGATAATGCTGAATTTGTAATGATGCATAATTTAAACATTCTTTCTTCCCTATAAATACTGAACTTAGTTGTTTAGATCAGGTCACACTTAGCAATCAACTGAAAAAGAAAAAGTTAACAAGCTGCTTTATACATCTTTCTTCATAGCTATTCCTTACGTTGTTCAGTCTCTGAAAAGAAAAAGTATTACTGATCTTTGGTTGGGTGATATTGCAAAGATGGTTTCTCCAAGTTTCTTATATGATATTAACGTTGATAAACACTTCCACATACTTCTATTTTTGCTTTATACAGAATTTGAGAGGATGCTGATACATGCCTTTTATATAATAAGTGTAAGACCTTTGTAAAAAAAATTGTAATATGCAGAGGAATTTTTTTTAGCAGAAGGTATATTCTTCTGTTATACTCCACCTTTTTTTTTACATTTTCTGAAGGCATGTTTGACCACCGATAACTTTAGTTTTGTCTAATAACAAAGGATAAAATTTTACTTTTCAGAAACTACACGTTACAGAGAATACATCGCCATCTCACATGATGTCTATTATTATATATAACAAAAGTTATCGATGGTCAAATATTGCACAGAAAAACTAGTGGTCAAACGGTGCCAAACATAGAAAAACAGAGGGAGTACTCAAACTTCCAATACAATTAATGCATTCAACAACCAAATTCAAGCACAATAAATACTCAATAGCAAAGCATTAAATAGCTTCATACAAAATTCTCAAGACATGGGCTTGGAAGCCTTAATCAATTGCTCTCAAAACTAAGTTTAGCTACTAGAATCCATACTAAACAACAATAGTAATTCAAACATGAAATCAAGATGAAAATGGAAGAAAAACTAGGGTTTTATGTTCATAATCGGGGGAGAAAAGTTGCTAGAAAGGGAGAAGGATAAGAGAGTATTTATAGTACAAAAGGTTCAAAAAGTATATCTGGGCAGAGGACCATCGCGAGTTGCGACCGACAGAGTAGGCTGCCATCACAAGTTTTCTTCTTTTTGGTCCAAGTGTAGTTGTCTCCTCCTCCCTTCTTCAGGTCTTCAAAGTCTTCATTGCCTTCAAAATATAGTCTCTATAGTCTTCAAATCTTCCAACGATTATCTCGTCTCACAGAATCCGTATTAAAAGTGATAAGAGCACTAACGTCGCTCTTAACTCCAATAATAGAATTTCAAGATAAAATGGAGTATCCAAAGCACAAAAGCTACCAAAATGGGTATATAGGGTCACAAAATCATCGTATAATATGAACGTATGAGGGTACAAATAAACATGCAATGCTAAGTATTAAAAGAAAAATATTTTTTATTACTTGGAGCTTTATGTATACAATTTCCTATCTTTCATATGTAATATGCATGTGTGCGTGCATGCATGTGTTTTCACATATTTTTTTTATCTCTTTTTCATGTACTTCAATAAATTTAGTTTGATTCATCTTAACATTTATTTCCCTTTGTTAATTTTATTTATGATCATTTTCCTAATTTTCTTGTTATGATGTTTACCACGTTTTGTATTTTCCCAATACATTAACTTTACTTATAATTTTCTTGTTTGTTTGATCTGACACTTGGTTTCATGTCAATGTACATAGGCTTGAGTCCTATGGAACAACAGTATCCCCATGTTTCAAAAAGTGACTGTCATGTTTTTCATGCCATTCACAGAGTCTTTTACTCTATATTTTAGATTGATGTACAACGTGATCCTCTTGAGTCATGTTTTGTAATTCACGATTTTGATTGAGATTCTAAACTATAAGGGTTTTTTTCTATTACATGTTTTCTCTGCAGTTGTAAGAAAGCATATTGAAAACATGCCTTAAATCCATGAAGGACCTTCAATTTATTCCTCATTGTGGCAATGGCATTCCAATGACTTCTAACCTTCTCCAAAGCGGATTATTCTGCAATATTTTTACAAAAAAAATGCCACTTTGGCAAAGAAATTTCATGATATTCTTATGTTCGTTTCCATCACAGATTTACTAGATCTTGTCAATGATGCTATTACGAATTACTTGACATATTTAGACTAAGTTCAAAGTTTTCTACATGACAAGGGAAATTAATGAGTACATTTAATGCAATCATTGTGCAGGAAAACTAAAACAGGATAGGACAATGTTCATCACATTTTTAAGGGGATTTGCTATAAATGAGGTAGAAATGATGACTTTCTTCTTTAGAAGTTTGGGATGGACTGCATACGGGCCTTCCACATGTAGTAGGTGGACGTTCCCGATCAATAGCTCTATCATCGGATTGTGTTCACCATGTCCACGATCATTGAATAATCTAAATGTACTACCAAAGTCAAGTAGCATGAAACATCTTCGAGAGCACATCATAGGAGGATTTGAGTATTTAATCT
>JAULKK010300598.1:0-22753 GCA_032355705.1 Rubia peregrina
CTTTGAATTTGTGGGGTACTAAAAATGTGGTTTTTCTCTCGGGGACCAAAAAATGGTAAAACATGACATGTTGGGAAACAAAAAAATAATTTAGCCTTTTCTTTTCACGCAAAAGGTGGTGACTCCTACTTAGGGGTCACTGATAAAACTACTCTAAGAGCATCCACAATGGTAGTGGACTTAAAGAGCACTTCTTAATTGTCACATCAAGAATTTTGATTAAAAATAAACTATCAACAATGGACCTCTTTAAATAAGTACTTCTTTGGCACTTATTTTTCACTTTAAATTTTAATTAATTAAAAATACAAAATAAGCCATGTTAAGTGTCAGTCCTTGATTGATTCACATTTCACAAATAAAGATGTACCAACTCCTTAATTAAGGAGAAACTATTTATTAAGAAAAGTTGGTTAAGGAGTAACCACTGTGGATGCTCTAAAGAATGTGTTTTCGAAGCTGTATTTATAAGCATAACTTTGATCATTTGAAAGTAGGGGATCATTTTCTATTTTTCCCTAAAAAAACATCTACTTTTCAAATAAGTAACTTTTTAACATTCTACCAAACATATGAAAGTGATTAATTTATAAGGGAAGTAGTTTATAAGCAATGTCAAACACACACAATACTAAGGTATATGGTGCACTTTATACCTTGATTATGATATAACCAACGTAAAAAGTCTGAAAAACTAAAGTAAAAAATATGACTGACGTTAGTACTACTATGGCGACCACATCGGTAGCGTAACAACCGACGTCACTCGTCTCACAAATGTGGGCCAAATTCCCATTTTGATCCATTTTCTAAAACACTATGGGCATGTTTGGATAAACTGGGCTTATAAACAAAACAATGGGAGACCAGTTTATGCTTTTCACCAAAAAATAGCTTCCGCTTTTTAAATAAACACATTTTTAGGAGTTCACCAAATACCAAAAAGCTACTTAGTTTATAAGCAAGTCACTTATAATTCCGGCCAAACACACCATATTTGTAGTGTAAGAATAATATTCATTACTCTAGTTGAAATGTCAATTCGCTAATTTACATATTCACCCTTTGTAAGGATACCTCCATTATGTAAATTCAAACTCAATCATGTACTATCACTCCTATCTCAAAACTGCTCCCAGTCCTCATCTTATTGAATACATAACATTTCATCTCCTCTCTCATTCTTTCTCATCCTCTTCTATCCACATCTCCTACTTCATCTCTTGATCAGTCTCCCTCTCATACTCAGTCTCCCACCCAGTCTTTTGATCAACTAAAACCTTCACCAACTCTATTACCTACTAGAACCAGAAGACCCCCTGCCTGGACAAAGGATTTTATCCTTTCCTTAGTTATTGATCTAGACTTCTTTCTTGTGTTCACCCTTGCCTATGTTTCTTTTCTTTTCACCATTGCAGTTATACACAAACCACATTCATTTTCACAAGCTAATAGAAATCATCAAGTGGGTTAAAGAAACATAAGAAGAGATCCAAGCTTTGGAGGCAAATCAAACCCGAGAACTTGTTCCACTTCCTCCTGGTAAAAGGGTCGTGGGTTAAAATGGGTTTACGAAGTTAAATGTGACCCTGATATCTTTGTACATAGACATAAAGATAGCCTGGTAGCAAACGGCTACGAACATTTTAAAGGTGTTGACTATTTTGAAGTGTTTTCTCTAGCTGCTAATACAATGACCATTAAATTATTGTTGGCACTTTTTGCTTCTAAAATCTTGCTTCATTCATTGTATTAGTATCAATAATGTCTTATGGCATGACAATCTTGACGAATCTGTGTATATGAGCCTCTCCCGGCTACCCTTTATCTTCACCTGATTTGATGTGCATGTTGAAGAAGAGTCTTTATGGATTTAAACAGGCCTCTAGACAATGGAACAAAATGTTCATTGATCACCTTACTTCACTTGGATTTTATCAATCTCCACATGATTAATGCCTCTTCAACAAGATCACATCTCAGTTCTTTCTACCCACTGTGGTTTATTTGATAGAAGTTTGCTTGTTGGATATTTTTTGCATGGTATTTCTTGGGTTGAATCTTTTCTATATACAGCATTAAGCATCAAGCATCTTCAAGATTTATGTGCACCTAGAAACATGTGTTTCCTAATGCATTTTGCACATTTATTAGTAGCTTGTGTATGGTTGATTGCTAAGTTTAGTTGAGTTTACATCACAAGGGGTTTGGATAGCCTTTGTTGGTTTTCTTATCCGAGTCCCTCATTTTTTAAGATTACTTAGACCTAATGAATGCTATGTCTCTATGATCATCTATCATATTATGTGAGATTCATTGTAGATCACTCATATGCACTTCAGATTAGATTAATGAAGGCTATTCGCAAGAATAGTAGAAAATATTTCAAGGTCATTTACAAGGATGGTAGTAAACCGAAGGTCACGCACTTAATCGTGGTCGTAGATGAAATGCACCAAAGAGAAGGAGTTGAAACCCCCAAAATATTTAGAAGAATAGCACGGATGTGTCCTTCTGCACGGCATGTGCTAACCAAGAAGGCAATGAAGCTAAGTATAGGCGCAGGTTGTGTCCTTCTGCACGTCCAGTGCTAGCTACAGGAACTGTACGGCTAAGTACTGGCGCAAGCCATGTCATTTTACATAGCCCGTATGCCTCGAAGGTCAAGACTCAAAGACCCAGTCCACGTCCCACAATGATATGCACGGTCATGCCATCAGAAGATGATGAACTTAACTCCAATCCACGGCCCGCAAGGATTTGTACAGGCTGCGCCACTCAAATGGTCAAAAGATCATTCCATCCCATGGCCCACAAGGATATGCATGGCTGCGATGCTCAGTTAGCCGAGAAACCCCGCCTAGCCGGCGGCCCGTGTACTATTGCACGGGTCGTGTACTATTGCACAACCCGTACTGGCACAGCAACCTAGGTTTTCTCTTTTTTAGGCCTACTATATAAGGAGTCTAAGTATAATAGGGTTTAGAGGGAGAGAGAGAACATTCATTAGTTGTAATTCTATTCTCCTAGTTTCTAAGAGTAGGTAGAGAGAGAAATGGAATAACCCCTCTCTCTTCTTTTAATATTTCCTAGTTTAGCCCAAGGGCATTGAATCCAATGGTAAAATTGAGTTCAATGCTTAGGGAGTAGTTTATTTTCCTGGAGATCTAATTTTTATTCATTACTTGGTAGAGATTTTGTGAGATTTTAGGTCACCATATCTTATATATTTATGAATATCATGTTTGATTTGCTCTTTACATTCTTGAAATGATGCATGTCAGCTTTACTCTTTGATGCACCATATGGTGACCTATGCACGATTGTATGTGACATAAATCATACTGTGCTTGTTTGTTCCCTTGGTAGTGTTGGTTAGGATATGGTGGGTTTGTGAGTCCTCGGCTATGTGAGTGTATGCACATAGACCGTGAGCACTATTTTGATGAGCTGGTCCTAATTGACTGGATGTAGTGTTCCCCGATAGGCGAGAGCATGATAGTTTGTAAAAACTAGGGTTGTAGTGTAGCGACCATTGTCGTTTCAACCCTTGAGTCATTGTGAGATGCCAATTCCTTTACCTCTATTGGTCTAGGGAGAAGCATTCATAGTGAAGGCCCAGGATGTATTTCTTTAGGGGAAAGAAGAGCGCATAATGGTTTAACCACTTGACGCACTTTCCCTAATTACATAGGTGGCGTTGATAGGATGGACGTAGGCATCTTTTTTGTGACAGGCATTGGGAAGTGTTGACTATCAACTACACTATGTGACATAGACATTGGGATAGGTTTATAGGTCATGTATGAGATAGAATCTAGGATCAAAGTCATCAACCGGTCATGTTATGCAAATATCCCCAAGGTTTTGTTTAATATAGTGTGTCCTCTTGATTTGCATGCTTAGTAGTTTTTTTACAACCCTCCTCCCACTCCCTAAACCATGTTTATGACACTAGCTATTCCCGATACACAATTGAAGTGACGCCCAATTGTGAGTCTTGCGTATTTAACTGTTGAATTCTAACATCTCTATAGATGACCCCAGACTGGCCACTAGCTACTCTTTGGTAGTTGGTAGTAAGTACGGAAGAAACATATAAATTCTATCTTTGATCTCCCAACGCTTGTGGATTAATTTTCCCATAGGCTAATGACCCCGTGAAGTGCAAATCAAATTTTGGCGCTGCTACCGGGGATGCTAGTTCAAAGATTTCATAGTTAACTTGCATTACTAGTAAGTGTTATTTTTATTTTGTAGCTTTAGTTGGTTATTGTGTTGGAGCTTCATTACAAGGGGTTGACCTTGTGAGAAGAAGAGATTTTTGAGATGGCGGAAGACAACTGGACGCTTAGAGAGTCGATGGCTCCAAATTTAGAGAATCAACCCCTTTGCATAGTCTTCCCGTCTTTGCCACCTAATGTCACTTGTGAGCCCAAGAGCGGCATGATCCAATGATTTCCCACTTTCCACGTGATAGCCAAAGAGGATCCCAACAAACTCCTATCAGAGTTTCATTTGGTTTACACCAATATGAAACCACTGGGGGTGTCAGAGGAGGACTACAATCTGAGGTTATTTCATTTTTCGCTGCGAGATGTTGCTAAGGATTGGCTCTATTACCTCCCACCGGGCTGCATCCCTTCCTAGATAGACATGAAACACAGATTTTTTGAGAAATACTTCCCAACTGTGAAGTTTGCTGGTTTTGAAGAAGCAACTCTCAAATATTTTTCAACTTCCAAACGAGTCTTTGTATGAGTACTGGGAGAAGTTCAAGCTTCTATTGCCAGTTGTCATTATCACCCATTCAAGGAAGGTGACCTTGTCTATTACTTCTTTGAAGGATTATGCGATGAAACAATGCACATGAATGCAGCATGTAATGGTTTGATAACAAACAAAAGCCCCAAAGATGTGATGCACAGTTCGAGGAGATGCTAACGGTACAAGGTAGCTTGGGACCCGATCCCTTGTGAAGACTATAGAGAAGCCTGCTCATTCTCCCAAACTTGAAGAACAAGTCCAAGTGCTTGCTTCCATAATAAAAGGGTTTATGAAATGGAGGATGCAATAAGCGAAGGTCTGTAGAATTTGCAATTTAGATCACCCAACCGACACATGTCCACAAGTGGTGGATAATTTCAAGAAGGTGAAGGCCTTGGATTTCAATGGTGGGAATAGGCAGTTTGCTAGAGGGAAACAACAAGGGTTCCGAGAGAACCAAGGTGGAGATCGACAAGACTCTTATGCAAACATGTTCAATCCCCGATATCGTGATAACCCAAACTTCATATGATATGAATCTCCTTGCGAACACTCTGGTTTGCGGAATATCGGATCTTTGACAAGAGAAGGAATCTCGCCCAACCTACTCTTAGCGCACGAATTTCAGCGTCTAGCCTGCAGGGTACACCCAACTCGACTTGTTATCTAAATAGCCTGCAGGTTTAGATCGCAAGATTTCTCTATAAGCGTCTAGCCCGCAGGGTACACTTATAAAGGATATTGAAAGTTAACTAGCCCGCAGGGTTAAGAGACAATATAAATGATGAGAATAACTCAAAATTATGAATATGTGATTGATAAAAAAGTGTAGTAATGATCTCGGTTGAACCCTCTATTTATAGAGGTAAAATTCGAACCAATACAAATAGAAACTGAAAAGAATTATGGCAGCTTTAAGACCATATCTAACTAAACTACCTAATTTAAATATAAATGATGACCATATTCATCCAATTAAATCAATCCAAATATTGGATGAATTCTTGAATGAATCTACCTTATCTAAATCTACCAAATCTAATTCTAATAAAAATAAAAATGAATATTCTAAACACTAATTAAAATACTACCAAAACTTTTCTAAGCCAACATGACCGAGTTTATGACTTCATTAATAATAATAAAAATATTCTAAAATAATCACACTACCTCATTAAAAAATTCAGTGAAAAAAAGATTATAGTGTAGACCTCCTAAAAATACTAAAATAAAAATATATAATAAATGATATTTTTGACATCTTATCAGGATAAATGAAGTTCCTGATAGGGGCAATAAAGAATTGTGATATCTGGTTATTTTTGAAGGTGGAGATGGGGGAAATGAACAAGGGACGGGGATATTTAATTTTTGCATAGGGCACACTAGAGGAAGTAGATAGTGGCACTAATGCAACAATACTAACATCAACACCTTCGTGCACACCAATAATAATGGATTATCCAACTCGCCAAGATAAAGTAGTTCAATCAACATTGATTCTCTAGATTTAATATTTTATGCTTCACTTTTCAGATTAGTGGTTTACAAAACACGGTCTTAATTTATTGGGTAAAGTGATTTCATGCCCGCCAATTCTTTGTTTAGCGCATAGGTTTTAAAAAGTGCACATGTGCCCCTTGACCTTTGATGAATATGTTTCCACCGATAGAAGCCTCTGGTCGTGATCCTTGAATCGCGTCCGACCTGCAAAACAATGCCCCCAGTGTCCGGGGGGTAAACACTCCGATGCTTAAGTTAGTATAAGCGTTGTATTGAGAGTGTATTAAATGAATTAAAGGCTTACCATGCCTGTGTATTTATAGGGGAGGAGAACCTGATCTTCAATAGGATTCTAGCTCATTTCCTTATTTGATATGTATAGTAATTCGAGTACAATTGGTAATTCGAGTTAGCTTCCTTGTAGGAATCAATAATATCCTTAATTAGGATTGGATCATGCATCCCTTTATGGGCCTCGAGTTGGACCTTAAATGATACCCTAAGCTCGAAGCTCGCGGGCCTCGAAGGGTCGTGGCCCAGGTATCATCACCTCAGTGTTGAAAATTTGGTCCACCGACCAGTACCTCACTTTTATCCTTGAGGACATCTACTATAGCAATCGTCATTACCACACTGGCCTGCACTCGAGTTCATCGAGTCGCATAATTTTGACTATGGTGACAGGTTCACTAGCCTGGTCCAGAGAGTCACGAGTCTTGACGAGAGGGTCACGACCATGCACCAACAGATGCATTAGCTACACATGAAGCATCATCATAAGCATTGTACACATGAGTTTGACATGGTTGATTATCGATTTGATGTGATCGAGGATGACATTGAGTCCGTCATTACCATGGTGAAATCTTCCTACGTGGTTGACGACCTATAATTCGATCGAGATTCTAGATGCTGACTTAGGCATGAGGAGCGGGCTCAGAGGCACACTTACTTCCATATAGAAGCGGGACCCTTGTGGTCATACTTATGAGTACTTCTTTCATTTTCTTTATTCTATGCTTATTAATCTACCATGTATATGCATTGGAGACGATGCATGAATTTTTTTTTGAGGGTGGGAGATTATATGTTTGCTCATATCCTCTTAACGTTTAGAATGAAAGCTTATTCTCATAATCGTTATTAGAAAAAGGAGAATTTTATACTTTTAACCCTAACTTTAAGCTAAAACTGCTAATATAACCTTACAAAATGAGAAAGTGCCAAACCCTAACTTTATGGGAAAATGTGCAATTATAACCTTTTGTTACTATTCCAGCATTGAATCATCAATTTGGGTGTTGGCTGAACTTGAAATAATGAAAATACCCTTGCCCCCATAAGCTGTAAATACCCTTTTCTCTTTTAAATTTTTTTCCTTTTTTGTAGTCTAAGGATAAAATCGTCATTCCCTAAGTTTCACCCAAATATCTCTTTGACAATTGAATTCAACAGCGCCCAGGGTGAGATTGACACAAACATCATAAAGTTAGTGTTATTTTGGTACTTTCAGCCTAAAGTTAGGGTCATTTAGCACTTGATTTTGGAAAATATAATTGTACTACCTCTATTTTTCTTGCTTGTAGGACATTGTGTTAGTTTTATTGGGTCACTGTGTTTATTTCTTTTCTTGGGGCATTCTATGATGCCGATCGTCCTTAGTAACCCAAGGGTAAGGGCTATTTTATGGCACTGATCACCCATTCTAGCTATAACCAAGAAGAGGTGAGAAATGTATTCACTCAAAAGATGTTGACAAGTTCTCCACAAAATGTGATTAATACATGATGATAGGATAATTTATCAATAATCAAAGGATAACTAGAAATGTAAACCAATTGCACAAAGGACTCGTTATAATCGTATTTACATTTGTTGTGCTAATTGGTTGTTGATTTTACTTGATAAAAGTAGTCGTAAAGTTTTTCTAAAATCAAAACCTCAATTTGTTACCACACACTTAGAGTAACACTTTTTTGTGTTTTAACTACGTTCAACAATCGATAAAACCCTTTTTCCCTCGTGGACGACCCCGACTTGCTACTAGCTACTTTCTAGTAGTTAGCCGCAATTAGGGCCAATGATTTTCGTAATGCCAATTTTAAGGATACCTACTCGTTTAATCTTACAATATCCTTCGTTCAACTTGTGAGAAAATTTCCTAGTAATTGTGGTAGTTGGAAAGACTGATATTTCTTTATTAAGTAAGTAAAAGGTTTGCATGTTATCCCTAGTACCGTGTTTTCGTAATTGAACCTCGGTCTAAGAAAGTAGGGAGATTGGCTAAAGAGAGTTGGCTTGTTAGGGAAATGTTACTATATGCTGTGGAGATAAGCCGTCCTTAGGGGAATCAAGTTTTTTTTATTATAATTTACCTATGATCAAACATTTTAGTAAGCATATTTTTATATTAATTTAATACATGTTTTGTAGGGATGTCTTTGTCCAAGTTGGTATTCAGCTGCCTACGGATAACAAAGAAAATAATTAGGGAAAGGATATGAAGGTTGTAGCAGAGCGTCATCTTCGTCAGAGGGGTGAGGAGAATTTGGTCAAGCTACAATTGTGGTCATCGGAGGAATTCAAATTCGGGTTGCCCAGGTCTTATTTTAGTTGTTTAATGTATTAGTCTTCTTATTCATAAATGTTTATTAAGGTTAGTTTAATTTTGTAGTTTGGAGAGACGGTGAGGGAGGTTGGATTGGAGATGACCCGGCTATAAGATAAGTTGAAGCAAAACCGAGGAGAAGTATGAAAGGTTGGAAAAAGACATAGAGGAGAGGAATAGAGTAAATATGGAGCTAGCTAGGAAACTCTATTATCTGTGAAATGGGGGTTCTGCATATATTATATATCCTCAGATTATAATAATCAGATTGTTAAAGTCACAGGGTTCCTACAATTTCTTTGAGAACATGTATCCTAAGATCGCAAAACTAGAGTGGTTGCATGCATGGGTGAAAGTGCGTGAGCAGGACCCTGATTTGCATATTGAGGAGCTGCACGATGCTGAGACTATAAAGCTAGGCAAGGCTCGACCTTTGAGTTTCTGAGATTGCTTACGCTCAATGAGCTAGCTCAATCTACGGGGGCAGCTATTTCAGAGTTTAGTAATGTTTCGCTCTACCAGCATACCAATAGAGGATAAAGGCGCTAGTGGTTCAGGTGATGAGAATGAGGATTCAATAGTTTTAGCCTTGAATTTTTTAGGGTGTTGCCGATGACGCATTGTGTGTAAATGAATTTTTTCCCAGTGAAGATTACGAAACCATATTTTTAGATGTTTTGATTGTATCTTATATTATTGTATCACATAGTACTACTAGGATGCATTTTATGGTCCTCATGGTTTAGCAGCTAATAGTTGGTCACTTGTTTCGTTTGCTGGTGGTGTTCCAGACATATGCGAAGTTGTGTCCAATTACACTGTTGTTGTACCAGAATGGTTTCCATTATGCATGTCTGCAGTGTGTACTTAGTTATCAGTAGCATTAAGTATTACGAAGGTGGGGTATACAACTGCTTGCGAGGTGGTGACTTTCCAAG
This sequence comes from Rubia peregrina, assembly GCA_032355705.1. Classification (NCBI taxonomy): domain Eukaryota; kingdom Viridiplantae; phylum Streptophyta; class Magnoliopsida; order Gentianales; family Rubiaceae; genus Rubia; species Rubia peregrina. The sequence goes on from JAULKK010300598.1 coordinate 9,817, forward strand.
TGTATGCGAGGCTGTGGTATCTTTGTCTTGGTGCAATGTGTGTTTAAGTTGTAATTTATTCCTGTCCTTTGTTTTTAAGCGATCCATAATGAAGCCACACTGTTTTGACTTTTTGATGAGATTTATCGTTCTGTATTCCCAGACAGTCTCTTTGGCTAGCTGGTTTCTCGAGAATCGTGGAGGGTGTATCAAGTACTCTTGTAGATTACAAGGATTTGATGACATAGGCCATGTTATGTCCATATAGGGGTCATCATCCTGGCATTGTTGCCATTGAGTCTCTCCAGCTTTTGATGAAAAAGGTTATGTTGGAAAATGTTTCTTCTTATGATTGACTTAGTAAGTATGTTTTGATTGTACCGTAGGTACTTTAATTTTGGATTGTTTTGTTTAATTTAGCTATGGTGTTTGCTTTTGCACGATCAGTGAATAGGACCAACGAATGTGCAGGGAGAAGGGGGTGTTAAAATACTTATTTGATAACTTGATGGATGGGTATGAAGAAGAAATAATATGTATTTCTTTTCGGGTGGATTGTACATGTGGTTCAGACCGAATCAACCACCTGTATTTCTTTTTGGGTGGTTTTGGATTTTAAGTGAAGAAATCTCATTTTTTGCTTAGGTCATCAAACCCGTAGGATATGATAGTGGTGTTCCTAGGTGGGGTGACCCACTTAAACAAGAATGGGGGATAAAATCTATTTTCCTAACATATGGCTTAGTTATGATTATTTCTGTTTGTAATAGTGAGATGTTTGTCACTGGGGCCATTTAATGTGTATTCTGATGGAAGTATGAATTATAATGTAAATGCTTTATTTGTATTTATAGATTATGTTTTCGTATTATTTTGAAATTGGCTATAAGGTTGACCTAGTGAGATTTTCTTAAAGAAGGCTACAATATTATTTTGGTGTGTTGTTGGTCCTCGTGGTTTGGCAATTCGTGGTTGCACACTTTTTGCTTTACCCGGTTGCTTTACCGTAAAGGTTACCCTAGTTGATAGTTGTTATGCTTGTGTCGAAGAGGTAAGAAGATAGCTATAATTAACATTTATGTCGCGGGCTAGTGGTTTTGTAGGTTTATGTGAAGCTCTGGCTTATCCCCCAATCTTGTAGCTATGTTTTTCATGTTTTAGGATTATGCGAGGCTAGACTTTCGTGCTTTGCTATGGGCTTGCTAACTTTTATATGATGTGACCCTTAACCTTTTAGATAAGGGTGCCACGTGGGTTTAGTACTTTATGTCTTTTCAAGTGTAATTTAGCATTATGTTTTTTAAATACCGATATTTGGCCAGTTCGTTTCTTGGATTGTGTATTGTGTAAAATGTTATAAATATGCTGATCGTTGGAGCTCGAGGCCAAGTTGTACCTATATAAGGGTTGTTGTCCTTATTTTTTAACACGTGGAAATAAAATTTAGAGGAGATGGCTTTTAGGGCATTGTGCAAGGTGAGTGATCTTGGCTATCATTTGGCTCATCATTAGTTATGTAGTGGATGGGGTTGGATGGAGGGTTTTCTCCATTTGGAGGAGGTATTTCTCCCATGTTATTGGGTTAGGGCAATGGCATTATCATGTAAGTGTATTTTTAGATGTATTATGAACCGTAATTGTTTTTACTGAAATACGATGTTTTTATGCCTTCTGTCAGGAATGGAAAATGGGATTAGCAAAATAGTTCCAGTGATTGATGATGGTGTTATGACATCATCACAAAAACCCATCAAGCGGGTAAGAGGAAGAGCTAACGTGGGTTTTATGGCCCTAGGTTACTCAGGCGTGTATCAGGGAGAAGCAGTGTTATACAAGTGGCAGATTTGGATGTATATGTCGTCCATAATTCTGCATATGTGGTTTGGCGCATAAACGAGGCAATCTCGTTGTCTTACCTAGTCCGTTCTTCTACCTGCGTGAGTAGGTGGTGTTATAGAAGAATGGGAGGATGAAGTAAGCCGTCATCCTATGGGTTTAGGTTATAGTAAGGTTATGAGTTTGTATGTATGTAGTTAATGATCAGGTTGTATTCTCTAATATTATTGTAAGAATAGTGTTAACTATGTTAGTGCAATTCCTTCCAGGTGTATTCCAATGTATTTTTTCTATTGAACCTATTTATGTGGCTAAGCTGAGTCTTATTACTATGTTCTTCTAACATAGGTGAATTTTCGGCAGTTATGGGTAATTTATTGAGTTACGCGAGGCTGTTAGTGCGTTCAAAGTACCTTTACGTGAACATTTGTTAGATAGACTGGAGAATTCCTATGAAGAGTTGGCCCAAAGTGGTTTAGTTTAGATTATTTTGTTGCTTTCCTTTTGGTCTTGATCTTTACGTTATGCTTTTGTTCCTATGGTTCCTTTGGACAGCTTCTCACAGCTCCTCTCTCCACTCTTTATTTTTTTCCCCGATGTCCTTAAGTGGTCAACTACCCTCGTGATCCACCAAAACCGAGAAAGTAAAACTCAAATCCTAACAGATGGCGCCATTGACGTGGGAGACTCCTTCCAGGTAGAGGCAGAGTACGAGACTAATCTTTTTGTTCCACTTCACATAATACCTGCAAGATACTTCCAGGAGCCTTTGGAAGAAGTTCTGATGCTTAAGTCAGTATTTCAGAAATCCCTCAGTTTGCTTTAGTTTTGATTTTTACCTATTTTATCCTTTTGTAGGCCTTCCAATCGTGTTATCATGGCATGTGACGTATTCTCATTTCTTGCTAGATTGTGGGTATTAAAGTAACAGGTATGGAGGGTGGTGTTTTCGTGCTTGTTGTGCGAGTACTACTGGAAAACAGGTACTTAGGCACCGATGCATTGCCTGGGGGCATATGAACCGGTGCTGATAATAAGTAAGACAACGGTATATTGGAGAAATCATCCAAAACCGGTGGTGTTGATGATTATCAACACTAGATTTTGCCAACCAGTGCCCAAAATTGGTGCGATACATTAGAATAAGCACCGGTACCGAGGAAGGGTGAGTAGAGGACCGATGCTGGGATGGTTTACAGCTGTGAAATAGTGTCTTTGGCCCAAAAATGGAGGGAAAATACTAGCACTGGTAAAAACCAGTGAAACGGTGCCTATGTAAATTATAGAACCCGATTTTCTAAGACCGATGGCTGGATAATGGGGCCCAAAATGGAGCATAATAATAATTTGGTGTGTTCAACACCGGTTTTGGTTAGAACACTAAACCGGGGTTAAACTTAGTTATGTCGCGATGTATTTTGTATTGCTAGAAAGTAGACTCTGTGCTATGTTTCATGGAGGGCACCATTTTTTCTCACACAGCACTGGATTGAAGACCGTTGTTGTGTACTTTAGCTCGCGGTTTGCAAAAAGGATTTAAAAAACCATTCAAGGTAGCCGTAAGCAACTACTTTTCCAAAAATAGGCACCGGTTTATTAAAATTCAGCATCGGTATTTAAACCGGTGTTGCGTACTTAGAATAAATATTTTTAGTTTTCTCTCGAGTTGGAAAACTGCTTAGGAGAAATAATTTAAAGCAGCTGCAGGCAGTTGGCTTTGTTTATGTTAGCACCGGTATTTTATTTTCATCGCCGATTTTTGAACCTGTTCTAGGAATGATTCTAAAGCAATTTAAATAAGCTTCTTTGTTGCCATATGAGCATTGGTATTGACCTTTATAGCAGCGGTTGTATTACCAGTGCTGTATACTTAGAAATTTTTTCACAAGTTTGCTCTCAGAATTGGGAGAAATGGCCAAAAAATAATTCAAAGCAGCTTTGGGCAACTGCTTATGCAATTTCTAGCACGGGTTTATGAGCTTCATACCGATGCTAATGTTTTTAAGTTCGAAATACATACATTACTCCCGTGTTCTATTCCCATTTTTGGTCTTCCATTTCTAATTCTTGGAGAGAAAATCTAACCTATGTTTCCTATCGGTTCATAATCCCAAATTCTGCAAAGGAATAAGGTGAGTTCTCTTTCAAACATTGCTCTTGATTTTACAAAGATTATTTATCATAAATCCAATGGTTTTGGAAAAAAAAATTGGTTCACTTAGCTCTCTAATAACTACTTTGTTCAATGTTGTAATCATAGTGTTAATGTGTAATAACTACATGTATCTATGTCTTGGATTTTATTGGCTCACATTGAGCGTTTCTTGATGTTCATGAAAACTAGTATTGGAAGGTGTTTGTTGAAATTCCTGAGTGGACATTGCAGGATATGGCACCAGTAACTCAATTTAATAGGTCACACAAAGCATCCCCTTCCGCTCCGGAGATGCAATCCAACATTCAACAACAAGAGAACAGGTTCTTCTCGGAGCAGGCAAAGTTAATTGCAGAAATGTAAAAAAACAAGGCGATATTGGCCAGAGAGAGAAATCAAAGCAGCTCCAACCTTTGAAGAAAATATCCAGGCACTTGGGTGGGAGAAATTGTGTGACACGCCTCCAATGTTCAACCCCGGCAAAGTGAGTGAGCTCTATGCTAATTTTTTATATTTAGTGAAGTGGTATGATGCGTTATGTTGTGGGAAAATATTTCCTGTGACCGATAAATCCATATATGATTTGTACTGGTTGGAAACTATTCCCCCCTAGTAGGATGAATTCATTGCATTCTAATTCAAGACCGATGTGGGTTGGGATTTTGTCAAAACCACAGGATGGGAGATCTTGAGGATGGTAACTAAGCCAAGAACCGATGTCGATTCTCTCATGAAATTGGGTTGGACGAAGATTCCGAAAATGCACCTCACGCCTGAGATGAATGGATGGTACCACTTCGTAGTATCCATAATTGACCCCGTCACATTGAACACTGACGTTCACAGTGTGAGGCTATGCAACTAAAATGAAACTACGATGGAATGTAGGTAGGTGGATGGTGAACGCTTTGATACAGGGTACAGAGAAATTAGTTTGTTGCGGTTTCTGCAACCCCATCTTCGAATTGTGCAAAAAACACAGTGTGTCCCACTATCACCACGACATATATGGGCAACCAATAGGTAAGATTACAGCAGACCCCTTCAAAAATTATCAAGATAATGTGGTTCCTTCTTTGGAATCTAGAGTCGTGACAATGGAGGTGGGTGTGCAAAGTCTCATGACAGAATCACAATATCAAAGTTCATGGTGTGATCACATGGGTAAGGTTTTTCAATACTAGTTCCCGAACGCCATGAAAGTATTTGTACCTATATTTCCATGCCCATGCGTTGGGCAGAGCGACGTTGGGACCAGCTCGAAAGATGCACAGATGTTGGATGAAGAGGACTTTGTTGGATATTATTCATGAATTTCGATCCGCATTGTCCTGATAATATGGTTTTAATTTTCACAAATTCTATGTTATTTAGCACAATTCTATGTTATTTTGCAGACAAAATATAATTATTATCCACTACTAAGAGGATTGTTATGTTCTTAAATTAAATTTATGGTTGTAAAAAACATAGATTTTTGTTAATATTTACAAATATTTTTTCACAATTTAATATAGGACTTCATTATACAATTTAAAAAATTCATTTAAAAATTCCATTTACAAAACATTATAAAATTCCATAATTCCTTTATAATTTATACAATAAAAAATTCCATAATTTATAATTCATTTATTTAGGATGTAAAAACGAGAATCAAATGTTTCAAATCAATGCTTAATGTGAAACATAGTTTTGGGCAACACTGCAATTTCTGAAATGTCACACTTGTTTTCTATGATAAGTTTTGAAGATTTTCCATTTACCCAATCAAGTCATAATCGCATAGTTATGATCATGCAATACTTAGTTGCACTATTGAATCGCCCATTTCAAGTTTCGCCAATTCCTAGATTCTCGAAAGGACCTAAGTGAGAAAGGCAAATAATTCACTCAGAGGTCCAAATTCATTCCCGCTCGGATTCAATCTTACGTTATGAGACCCTAATGTCTATACCTAGAAAGAATATTAAAAATGTCAAATATTTGGTGGAAATAACTCACAGATAAAAGTTCATGTTTGGACTTCCTAACTTCTAAGTTATCTACAGTAAGATATTCTAAGACATGTACTAGCATTTTGCCAAATTCAATTAAAACATGAAATTCAATTTTAAAACATATAATAACCCAAGAATACACAATAGTTGGTTATTTGGCTACAAAAAGGAAGGTGTAATTTTGATTTGGGCAACAGTGTTATTTAACCAAAATTCAGATCGTAGGTTTTTCGGGTCTCTTTCGGACACAATTTCGAAACACAAGCACTATTGAATGTTTGATTGATTATTTTTTAGTGCAATTGAATATTAAAAACAATGTAAAAAAACTTTACCTTGACACAGTGACTTAAATCAAATCTTGCAAAATAGTAGAAATGAAATTGAGCACCGGTTACGTGTGCTGAAGTACCCCTGTTAGGGATGGAAATTTTGAAAATTATTGTTTATGCGTGGGCTGGAGATATAAATTTTTGTCAATTCCGTTTCAACACCAGTTTTCCTACTAGTGCTGACACGAAAATTCATTTCCCGCTCTATACTCCTTGGGCTTAAAGTATTCAGCCCACCTGTAATAATATAGGCACCGATTTCTGAATCATTGGCACCGGTATAATAAATTGGTGTTGTAAATATAATCCCTGTCGGGATTAAACAGTTTCACGCACCTGCTTTAATGTTTTATTGGCACTGGTTTACTAAAAATAACATCAGTTTTTCTACCAGTGCTCATGACTTAGAAGATATTTCTCCACCTTGCTCTCGGGTTGGAAAAATATGAAGCAGCACCAAGCAGCTGCTAAATAGCCACTCAGACTGGTCTGTAGGTTAAAACAGCATTGGTTTAATGAAAGAGAAAAAAAAACCTACTAGGTTTTATCTACACCATTGATTTATTTAGTTGATTGAATCTGAACCGTAAGAACTGTGCCTATATAAACTAAATCTCCACGTCTAGAATTTAACCCACCCTCATTAGCCCCTCATTATTCTCCCTCTACCTCATTTCCATCCTCTCCCTCCTCCTCCACCACCTCTCCCCCTCCTTCCAACCACCAAGCCATCTCTGACAATGACAACAATGCCAATATCAATGACCCTAGCCCTCTCAGATGATGTCCCGATGCTGACCACAACGGCGACCATTACCGATGTACCTAACCGACGACAACCCACCGCCGCCGACCATGGAAACCACCATTCCCGATGCGCACCCTACTCTCCGCGTGGGAGTTAGTGTGAGTTTTTGTTCATTTTATGATTTTGGTATTTTTGCTCACTGCTGCAGATTTTTGTCCACTAAATCTGTGTGAGATTTTATTCTTTTTGTGAATTTCTGATTTTTTAAATTTTTTGTTTTAGTGCATTATGTGATGTTTGAACGATAAATGAATGAGATATAGTTGGTTATGGGATGTTGTTTATGATATATTTAAAACTGCCTAAAATAATTGCAATGTCATTGTTAATGGTATGTATGTGTTTCATGGTAATGGATTTTATCATATTCTATATATATAGAATGCACAAGTTTTAGGGGGGAAAGGTTTATTGTTAACATGTATTGTTTTTTATTGAGGCGGTTCCCATTGTGCTTTTACTGTTTGATGGTTGTTTGGAGCGTTAACTTTAGGATGAACTAGATTAAAGTGGTTCCTGGAAATGAATTAACAACCAACTTTGTGGACTTCCTTTAATCAAAGCCTCTCCTCTAGTCTTTGGGATGATTTTTAAAATTTTCCATTGTGTATTAGTTGCTGACATTCATGCAGTACTCTCTCACTAATTAATGCTTCTTCCATTATAGAAAGTGCAGTATCATTTGCAGAAAAATTTCATTTAAAATGTGGAGATTTTACAGTATATGAGAACCAAGTAAACATGGTGTTTAACATGGTGTTTTAAACATTAAAAATAGTTAATGTTAAATACATTGTTAAAATGCGGTTATACACACCATATTTCCTTGGTGCTTAAACACTGCATAAATTAGACATTTAAATCGTGTTCTTCAACAAATCGTAATTGTGCACAAAATTAAATGAAAAGGGCATTAGTTAGAGGGCACTGCATGCAAACTCATTACCACTATTTTTAATTTGAAGGCGTCTCCTTCTTTAATTTTAAACTTGAGGACGCCTCATTTTTCACTATTTGATACTTCACTTGTAAGCATCTCCTTCCAATCGCATTCACTTAACAGTGGATGGGAATCATTTTTAGTTAGTCACCTATCATGGAAGAACTAGTGCTAAACAAATATTTTGGAGGTTGGTTGACATATTAAAAATGTAACGTTTCTTATTCCTACTTACTGATTACTTTAATGTAATTAATCATTGAGTTTTTTTGTACACAATATATATTTTCCCCGGCAAGAGGAGCGTACAATAGCTAGGAGATAACAAACGTTGCAGACACATGGTGTGAACCTTGGGTGAATGTGTCTTCTAAACAATTCGAGACTTATATGGACCTTGTGTATATCCACGTGTATTCAATTTCTGACATATTCACCTTTTTTCCTAAAGTTATCATATGAATGAATTTCTTCTTCTTTTCCACTTGTTTAGATTTTTACTTTTTCAAGAATCCTTGCTTAGATTCAATTTCAGTTTTACATTCTGTGTTCTTGTCCCTTCTAACTTTCTTCTATGATTTATCCCCAATTTTCTATTGAGGGTGGGTCTGGATGAATTAAAAGAGGAAATTGGAAATCGAAAAGAGCAAACACTAGTTTTAAAAATAAAGCAGCGGTGCTATAATAATACATCCTCCAAAGCTGGAGCACCGGTAAATCATTGATATACCGGTGCTGAGTTATGTAACATGTCCAGTTTCAGGCACCGATTTATTTTCTAAATCAATGCTAGGAAACAACCGGTGATCATTGCCAATATACCTAAATAACGATTCAACAAACAGCACCAACATCTAACATACCGGTGCTAAAACTATATATAAAGCACTGGAACTATATACCGGTGTTGATTCTACATTGCTAGCACCGATTTTATTTACTAGTGTCATAGTAACTACGTTTCAGCACCACTCTATTTAGGCACCGGTCAATCGGGGACCCAAAATACTGGTGCCAGAGGCCCCAGCAACCGGTAACATAAGGGGTTCCCTGCAGTAGTGGAGGTGGCTGCCCATGAGCTGGCAAGGTTAGGGTTGCTTCGTCGCTCATAGCGACCTTATCCCTAGCGAACTATGATTGAGAGGTTATGATATATTCCAACAATAAAAAAGAAGTATTAACAGACATTTTAGACATATCAGACTTACTAATAGTGGAGAGCCAAGTTCCTCTAGTAGTAAACATATACTCCCTCAATACCACTTTAAATTTCCTATTTTCCTTTTTGGAACGTCCCACTATAAACTTCCTAATTCTAAACTTTCAATATTTAACCATTAATATGTGATCAAAACTCTTCTTTTTATTTGATTTATGTAAGCTCACTATCATTACCTATTAAAAGATGTCACATATAATTGTGTTAAAGTTAGTTACAAATTAATTATGAACTTTAAAGTGTGACGAAGGGAGTATATGGATAGATTGGTATTATGGAATATGAATATTAGTTAGGATATGGATATTCTTGTAATATTACTTGTTATTGTAATTAGATTAGAATTCCTTTTCTAGTCTTTCTCTTAAATTAGAATACCACCTTTGGTGGGGGGTTAGTGTATTATTGGTGCCCCAAACCAGATTGAACCGAAATTACATGTATAAGATATCATCGCATCCGTAAAACTAGCCGAGAAAGATTGAGACTCTAACTCCAATAGCCTTCACCTCGTGTTAGCTATTGTGTTAGCATGTCAATCTTTCTGAAGCTGAAAATGAAAGAAAGTTACAGCCTATGATGCATGTCAATCAAAATCAAAGAAAGTCCACAATTCTAGTCCCCTCGGATCTGCTATAATAGCTTGATTAATGTGTGAGTTGTTGCTTTAGACTCCGAATCGTTCTAATTCTGAAAACTTATGCCTGCTGCTGAGATTGATATGTCGTTTAGCTTCCTTCCTGAGTTTGTTTGACCCATAGCGACCGGGTTCCCCTTCACTCGATCAAATTTCTCCAAGCCATTTGTGTGGCAGAAATGCAGTATCAAAATCCAGCATAAACAGGAAGCAGCATGGCCGCATAATCCCTCCATATCCAAAATGTGTGTGCAACCTGAAAGCAGAAAAAAGAAGAAGAGAAAAACAGTAGTACCTTCGAAAAGAGATAATCTTAGGCATTAAATTATGATGGCTGGGAAGCTAAAGATATCATATGTATTCATGCCTATTCCTGAAATTAGATATTACAGCTGAAAATCCACATTAACTTCACAATTCAAACAAACATAAAGATGGTTGAGACGTAAAGATCCACATTCACTTCACAGTATCCAGATTCTCATCCAAAACGTAAAGATGGTGTTTCAGCTTTATCAAGGGTTAGAAGTCCCCTCAATTTTGTGTCCATATTACCCCACTCAATTAGATCCTCATTCCCTGATTTTAAAAATTGAGATCCATTTTTGGCTAAGTAATCTGCAGATAAATTAGCTTCCCTTGGTATATGTGTCACAGTAATATTACCCAGAATTGAAATAATTTCAGTGCACAGAGCGTAAAGTGAAAATGGAGCCTTTAAAGGGAATGACAAAGCATTAACAGCAACTAGGCAATCCGACTCTATGCAATAATCATCAAAACCCCTATCATTAGCTTTTAAAACTGCCAGTTTAATAGCTAACAACTCAGCTTCGAGGGGAGAGGAAGCCCGTATTGGATCATAAAAGGCAGCCACTAAATTACCCCTCACATCTCTGCAAATTATAGAAACCGTCCCCTCATGATTCTTAAAAGTGGCATCAATATTGATCTTTATCCCTTTAATCGGTTTATACCATCCTACCACCGTAATGGTTTTCAATTTCTGCCTTTTAAAGCAAGGGATCAATTTATTTTGAATCCAGAAATCATGATCCTTATAATGTCCACTGATAGGATGTGCTGAAAAATCTAAGTAAGAGAAGTTTACAATTTGGGCAATCAATTGATGTGGATCGGTTCTAATGCCATCATATAAAAATTGATTTCTCTATTTCCATAGGAACCATAAGGTGACAAGTCCAAGAAATCTAATCACATGTGTTTGCACTTTAGGCAAACCCGAGATTGAAAGATAAAAGGAAATTCTATCCCAAATATTTGAAAAAGTTCTGTTACGTATCATCATCAGTTTGTGAACAACTTCCCAAATAGATAGAGCATACACACAAGAATTGAAATAATGATCTACAGTCTCACAATTACAGCAGTGAACACATTTTGATGGTAGTTTAAAACCTATATGAGCAAGAACATTGTCAAAAGGAAGTAAATTATTCATCAAGTGCCATATAAATATTGAGACTTTACCCGGGATTAGCTTCTTCCAAATCTTGCGGAGTGAGTAAATGGTATTCCTTCTTTTCCTAATAGCTTCATAAGCAGACCTGACGCTGAAATTCCCGTTGATGTCCGGCTTCCAAATGAGTCGATCTTCATGGAGGTAAGAAAGCTGGAAATCCTGCAATTTGGAGATGATATTGGTCGCCAAAAATGGCTCCAGAGATTGGATTACTGCAGCTTTGTTTACTATAAATTCCTTAAGGGACATCTGTGGAAAAGGTAGTTCAACATTTGCAGGCCACTTATAAAATAAAGGTCCTGAGTCTAACCAGTTAGCATCCCAAAAACTACAATTTACATTACCCGCAAGAACCTTAGACAAAGAGTTAGCCCTTTCTGTAATTCTGTTAATTCTACTCCATAACGGACATTTTTGGCAGCTCGGAGGAAGAGACCATATGAAGGATGACCAAATAGTTTGATTGAGCTGAAGTTTCCACCAAATCTTGAAAGAAAATGCATCTACGATATGAGTTAAACTTCTAACACCTAATCCATTTTCATCTAGAGGATAACATAACTTCTTCCAGGCCCTCCACACTCTCTTGTTTCCTGTTTCATTAAATCCCCATAAGAAAGATGATGCCATTTTTTCTATCCTAGATATGATCTGTTTTAGTGGGTTCAATGCTGCGAAAATGTGTGTGGGGAAAGCATAAAGACATGATTTAATTAAAATTAATTTTCCGGCCTGTGATAACCATATATTTTTCCAGTTTTTAATGTTTCTTTCAATCTTTTCAATTAATGGCTGAAAATACATATTTTTAGTTTTGCCATTAAAAATAGGTACACCAAGATATGTAAAAAGGGTTGTTCCCTTTTTCATATCTAAAATGGATTTAATAAGTGAGTGATGATCCTGGGAAGCCTTATTACTGAGGAAGTATTCACTTTTATTAAAGTTTATGAGCTCTCCAGATGTATTTTGGTAAGCTTGAAGGAAATTTTTAATGGTCTTAAGGTTTTTCTTTCCACTTTTAAGAAAAATGACTGTATCATCTGCATACATTAAGTGTGTTATTTTGTCGGCAGATCTAGAACAATGAAAGAAATCAATTCGGCCTTGATTGAACTATTTCTTAATTGTTCTCGAAAATGATTCCGTCAAAAGATTGTATAAAAATGGTGATAAAGGATCCCCCTGCTTAATACCTCTTGTCGCTTGAAAAAACCTGATGGGGATCCGTTAAAAAGCACTGACAACCATGAGTTTGATATGTTATTTAAAATTACCTTAACTAATGAGCCCGAAAATCCAAAGTTTAGGAAAATCGAGTTAAGGAAACCCCATGAAACCATGTCAAAAGCTTTATTCATATCCAATTTAAGGATGAGATTCTGATTTCTTGTTTTTTGGTTCAAAAATTTGAACATTTGTTGCATTTGGATAACATTATCACTAATATCACACTCGGCCATAAAGGCCGATTGTTCCTTTGATATTAGTTTTGGCATCAATGGTTTTAACCTTTCCATTAGTATCTTAGAGAAAACTTTATTTGTG